>MQRK01235225.1:0-17262 GCA_001938485.1 Girardia tigrina
GGTACTTTTCCCGTTTCAACGCTCTATTTGTTCGACCACATATTCGGGGAGCTATTGGAGAATATCAAACTCAACTTATCCAACGGGTCAAAGACGATATTGAAGCCCTACATAACAAATTCAAAGTCAAATACTCTTCAAGTACTGCCTGTAAAATGAGCCGAGTTCGCGATTTACCACCTGTATCTGGATCGATTATTTGGGTGCGCCAGATTTTACACCAACTCAATGCTTACATGAAACGAATCGAAGACGTTCTAGGGAAAGATTGGGCTCAACACATCGAGGGTCAGACATTAAA
Organism: Girardia tigrina; assembly: GCA_001938485.1. NCBI lineage: Eukaryota > Metazoa > Platyhelminthes > Tricladida > Dugesiidae > Girardia > Girardia tigrina. The sequence continues at coordinate 302 of MQRK01235225.1, forward strand.
GAATGATATTGATGCTTTCAAACTACAATTGAACACAAATGATCTATTTCAAGAATGGTCGGAAAACGTTGTAAATCAAGCATTATTTGTGTCTGGGTCGATATACAATGTCGAGTCAACAAGAACCGTTGTTACCTTTCGCAACCGTGATCCTCAAAAAGTCACTGTTCTCAAACTGAAAGTTAATTTTCTACCTGACGTTATAACTTTAGCAAAAGAAGTTCGAAATATGAGAGCATTGGGCTTCCGAACACCACTTACAATCGTCAATAAAGCCCATTCAGCCAATCAACTTTATCCATTTGCAATTTCCTTAATCCAAAGTGTGAGGATCTATGAAAGCACGTGTAGTAAGATCGAGGAACACAAACTGCAAAATATCTCTCTCCTAACAGCCGGCCTAAGGAAAGATGTTCAAAATTGTATCCACGAAGGAGTCCAAATCACATGGGAATCATACAGATTAGATCAATATGTTCAAAAACTAGCAGAACTCGTTTTCAGTTTCCAAGAAAAGGTCGATGATCTGGTGATTGTGATTAAAGAAATCGATTTTGATGTGAAATCACTTGAAACCTGTTCGTATAATAAGCAAACGTTTGAAGAAATATTGGGAAGAATCCAAGAAGCTGTCGACAATATGAGTTTACATCAATTCTCAAATCTAGCACAATGGGTATCGAATTTAGACGGACTAGTGGAACAGCGATTAATCTTGAGACTGGAAGCCGGATTAGTCGAATGGAAGAAAGCATTGAAAGGAGAAAATCGAGAAGTAGATATAAAAATTTGGTTGACAAAGTCTGAAATCGGTTTCTATTTTTAAGGACGAAGAGGAAGATCAAGATACAGACACGGATACCACTTCAATGATTAAACATCGATTGGGTGGAAAACCTCAAATCAAAAAGTTGATTCACGAATTGCGGATCACAAATCAACAGATGCATTTGTATCCAAGCATCGAAGTGGCGACACAAGATCTATTGTACCAATTGTCGTCGTGGCAAAACATCATTCTCAATCTGCCACGAATTGTCCATTCTCGTTATCAGGTAGATATGACATGTATATTTGTAATTCTATTCCATTGTATTTGTTATGTCCTTCATGATTTTAATTTTAGAATTTAGATCTTTCTTATTTACAAACGGAATTTAAATTAATTAAATATTATGAATTTTATCAGAACAATTCTATTTGCATATAAACTTCCTGTGTGATTGTCATTGAATTGTGAAACGGATAAATATTGATATTTAAACATTATTTGATTTTCATGCTGTTCTAAAAAATATTTCTATTTGTTCATTTTTAATTCAGAGTCAGAGATTATTTATTCTTCCACATCCTTCATAACTCACTTTTGGGGTTCATAGATTCAATCGAAATTATCACAGCATTTTCTAGATTGCTGGGAATATTTGATATACAGTGAAACTGCTTTATTTACCACCCTCACAAATTTACCACTTTATTTTGCATGTCGTATGAATATTAAGAATTATATTATGGACAATGTATTCGAGTGAGATATAAAAAGGAAAAATAAACTGTTTGAAGGTTTAAAAAATATTGAAACGCTTTTATTTGACGAGCAAAAGTCGAAAAAAGTAAAAAAAGAATGATTATTTTATACAAATCTTATTTGGTTAAAACAAGGTTATTTGGATTTCTTCGTTTTTTGTACTCTTTTAATATATTGTTAAATAAAAATTAAAGTTGATAATAATTCTTATAATTTTCCATTTCACAAACTGGCATATATACTGAAATATATAACAATTAATATTTTACCAAACAATTATATGTATATTACATATCCAATAACACCTCTATAATTTACCACCGTTCCAAATTTACCACTTTTATTCCAATCCCTGAAATTGGCAAATTACAGAGGGTTTACTTAACTTAAATGTTACAAATGTCTTAAAAGAATGGTAAAGTTATATTCTATTTCTGCAAATTGGTATGGCGAATGACTTTTTATGGAAGAAAACACAAGTTCTATTGTTCCTGATGAGTAAACGATTTGAGCGAGTTCTTTGTGGGCAGATAGAACAACAATTGCTAGACACGCATAATATTTGATGATGTCATCGCTATGGAATGCTAATGAGAAGAGCCAGTCTGCACCTTTGTGTTGCGCCATCGTTACATGAATATCGAAATCTCCGTGACACGCAATACTTTAAATAAAATTACTCAATTCAATAAATATGCTTTGTATGTCTTTAACCTTTATATTTGTAAAATATAATAAAAATGCATTTCTGATAATATAGACGTCTAAAGTCCAAATAAAGAACGATAATTTAATATGGTAAGACAGATGTGTTCATCATATTCAGTATATTGTTTTTTATATCTTTAACCATGTATGACGATATTTGCGCTGATATTTAGTTGGTTAAAGTTACTATTATTCACCAGAACATGCTAGTGTTTCGTACTTATTTCTAACTTAAATTCACTTTATTTTCATATTATTGAACAATATTTTTTTAATTAATCAATTTGGAAAAGTTGCATTTTTGTTTTCACATATTTTTCACAATTAATTAAATTATCCGATAAGAAGTTTAAGAACTAGTATTGAATTTCACTAATTACTTGATATTATATATATATATATATATATATATATATATATATATATATATATATGTGTGTATATAATATTTAATTACAGTCTTATCATTATTGTATATTAGAATTACTGAATATATAATAACAATCTATCATTATTACACACTCGAATTACTGAAAATATTCAGATGTTTTTTAAAAACAATGCTGGATTTTTTTAAGATTAAGGAAACTGTGTTAAAAAATGACTAATATCTTCAAGATATGGGTACACTCTTCAATCCATTATTAAATTCTTTTTAGGATTCTCACTTGACGATGACAATTTTACCCTTTAAACAATATACTGAATATGATGAACACATCTGTCTTACCATATTAAATTATCGCTCTTTATTTGGACTTTATACGTGTCTATAGTATCAGAATTGCATTTTTATTATATTTTACAAATATAATGAATAAAAAGTAGATGTATTGATACACGAATTCTCCAATACTCTTCAGTTATCATTCCAGTTTTGTACAATTCTTCGTTTTGTTGGACATTCGAATCAATTATATTAATTTTACTCATTTTTGAAATTTTAATGTTTTTTTTCATTTACATTTAGTCGTTTAACAATGAAGAAGTATTTCAATTTTTGGCTATTTGTTTCTGTTATTCTGTTGCTTTGTTTGCTGATACTAGGTTTTAATTTTTCCTAAAATATTTTTTTTCGTGATAGGTCGGTCTTGAAACTGAATCAGATAATCAGAAAACCTACAAAAAACTACTTTCTAGTCTGCCTAACACAGGTGAAAACTTGGATAATGCTTATGCAGCAGTCCACAACATTTTAAGCCAAGCAAATGAATATGTGAAAACGTGGACAAATTACCAATCTTTATGGGATCTCCAAGGAGATCAATTGTTCTCCTTGATTGCCGATGATAACACGGTTCGTTCATCATAATTATTACAATTAATTTATATCGAGAAATAGGTGTGGATGAACGTACTGGAAGAAATCAAAAGTATGAGAAAACATTTCGATGTGGCGGAAACACAGAAAGAATTCGGTCCGTTGGTGATAGCATTTGGGAAAGTCCAGTCGAAAGTGTCAATGAAATACGACAACTGGCACAAAGAAGTGCTGACGAAATTCGGAATGAATCTTGGAAAAATGATGACGATTTTATACAATGAAGTTCGAAAAGCGAGAAATGAACTTGAAAAACAGTCAATTGATTCCGGAGGGACCTATGAATCAGTTAATTTTATCACTAATACTCAGAATATAAAACGAAAAATGATTACTTGGGAAAAACAAGCTGACGCCTGCCGAGCTGGACAGAACATTCTTTGCAGAGATCGATTTCAGTTTCCTAATGATTGGTTGGACAGTGAGAATATTCAGGGCGAATGGAGCGCTTTCAAAGAAATTATGAGACGAAAACAAGAGACCATCTCCAGTCAAGTGGCGAGTTTGCAAATCAAAATCACAGAAGAAGATAAGGTAAAAGCGAACCCGGTTTCATTGTTCCTTATAATCATTTGCCATTGTCGATTTAGATAATCGAATCTAAAACCACAGAAGTGTTAAATAATTGGGATAAAGATAAACCAATTGCCGGAGATCTCACTCCCGAAGAAGCGGTTAATATCATTCAGATTCTTGAAGGAAAATTCAATCGATTGAAAGAAGAACGAGAAAACGTCCAGAAAGCGAAAGAAGCTCTGGAATTAACGGAACCCGGTGTTAAACCTTTGAGTGAAGAAAAAGTGACCAATGCTCTGAGTGAACTCCACGTAAAATTATTTCTACAGAGTCAGTTCGATTTGACATACAATCATTTTTTTAGGACTTGAAAAACGTGTGGAACGAATTGAAAAACATTTGGGAGAAGATCCGAGAAATGAAAGAGACTCCTTGGTTGTCAGTTCAGCCAAGAAAACTGAGACAGGATATTGAAAATCTAACGGCTCAACTCAAAGAATTACCGAATAGTTTCAAACAATACGCATCTTTTGAACACGTTCGATCGTTGCTGAAAATGTACAGCAAAGTCAATGCGTCGATTGTCGAGTTGAAATCGGAAGCGATCAAAGAACGACACTGGCGAATGTTGATGAGGAAATTAAACGTCAATTGGTCTTTGTCGGAATTGCAGTTGGGAAAAGTAAGAGTTCTCTTTTACAGTACGCTCTCGTGATATTCATTCATTTATTGCGCTTTCTCACGCTCTTATAAATAAATTACCATTCTGATATTCTATTGACTGTTTATTCTTTAAAGATATGGGATATTGATCTCGTGAAAAACGAAGAAAAGATTCATAAGGTTTTGGCAATCGCACAAGGAGAAAATGCTTTAGAAGAGTACCTTCGACAAATTACAGAAGTGTGGAAGAATTACGTTCTGGAATTGACGAACTATCAAAGCAAAAGTAAAATTATCAAGGGCTGGGACGACTTGTTCAATAAGGTCAAAGAGCACATCAACAACGTCACCAGCATGAAAGCCTCACCGTATTTTAAAGTAATTACTGTTCTTTAGTTCTTATTAATTGTTATAATTATTAACATGGGATTGATTTTCAAATTTCAGCATTATTTTTAAAAGTAATCTTTTTTCAATACAGATGAAAACTATATTGGGTTGAGGAATAAGTTCCCGCCGTTTTTTGAAAAATTAAAATTTTATTTTTTAACAAAAAAGTTACTACAAATTAATCACAAATATAATATCCGCCATTGTTCACGACTTCTTCCCAACGTTCAACGAGTTGTTCAATGCCCGGCTCTCGGTATACAGCACAAAGTTCTCGGGCAGCGTCTGCGGCTTTGACGCCTCGATTATACGCAAACAATAGATGGTGTCGGAAATGCTCATTTTTGTCGACTTGACACTCCATTTCAATGGTCTAAAAATCGGCAAAAATTAATCTGAATAAAAAAACAAAATACACCATTTTTAGAGCAAAACAATAGCTTTCAAATAACGTATAACATCACATCAAAAAATTTGATTTAAATATTAAATTGATTAAAAATTCAAAAAACGGCGGGAACTTATTCCTCAACCTAATAAAACATGATTGTGCCGAATTGTTTACACAATTACTGCTTATAATTCGTGAAAGAGTTCATCGATTCAATCAGCAAAAGTTTTGGTTCTCCTCAACATTGAATACTAGTTGATCTGCGGGTTTGAAAATCTTTCCAGATTATTAGATTTCTTGCAGTGAGAGGAAGGCATATTAGCCCGAGAAGCCAATGACGTGTGAACACGGTGTATATTGAAGCATGTCCCATATTTTATTCACTTTGGATTCGGCATCTTTCTTATGAATTCATAAAAAATTGATTATATATATCCATTACGGACCGTTCATAAATTATGTCACACTTTTAGGGGACAGGGGGTCTAGAAGTGTAGACATTTTGTGACAGGGAGGAGGGGTATGATAATTTGTGACGTCACAAAGATTTTCTAAGACTAGAATCAATAGTATCACATTTTAAAATATTTAAGTAATCAATGATAAAATTTGAAGTATGAGTTTTTCATGATTTAATTTTTTATTGTTTTTGACTAAATTAGTGTATAAAGTGTATATTAAGTGTATATTATGCTAGTGGTGCAAAGGTTATAAATTTATTTCAAAATCAGACATTTTCCAGTCAGAATATTCCTTCCGATAAATATTGTCCTTCTATCTAAATTATTTCAAGTCGAGTCTGTTTAGACTGTAATTTATATTGCGCTTCTTTAGAAATGTTACAAATTCATCGTAAGAGCATCCATAATCGTATTATCAACACTGAAAAGAAGCGGAAAAAAGAAATCTTGATTTAAATTGATGAAGATATCTAATGGATAAATGAAGAACATCTCGATACTCAAGTAATTGAACCTGATCTATGCACTGTCGATGGAAACATTCCTTTGATTAATATTGAAACACACTTAAAAAATACGTGGTGCGCTCAATAAGTAGTGAGCCTAACATAAAAATAATAATCCGATTCCAATGAAATTTATTTTTCATAACAAGCAAGTTATAAAGGTATCATTTCTCAAAGAAATCTCCATTCACACCAACACATTTTTTCCAGCGCACAACAAGGTCCAGAAAGGCTGGCAGCTTCCACTCTTGAAACTCACGTCTTGATTCTGGGAGATAAAGAGCAAGTGATGTTTCATCCATTGTCATAATATTCTGTAAGAAGCGGTCTCCAATACGTTCATAGAGGTTTAAGTTTTCCTGGCAGAACATCAATCGTCGATCCTTCATGTCTGCTGTTAAAAACCGTGGCACGAAGCGTGAACACAATTTTCTAATTCCAGTTTCCGCAAGCAGTGATTGTATGGTACCTGTGCTGACATTTAATCGCATTATCAGTTCTCTGGTGGTGATTCGTCCGCTCACACTGCAAGATTTTCTTGAGTTTTTTAGCTATTTCTTTGTCAATTTCACGTGGCCTACCTGACTTTTCTTCATCAAAAACAGACGTTCAACCATCTCGAAAATGGTTGAACCATCCTTTGACAGTAGATATGGATGGACTCTTCCCCATAAACAGAACTAAGCTCCATGAATATTTCTTCCCGGCTTTTCCCTTTCATTAACAAGAAACGAATAACGCTTCGATATTGGACGTTTTCCAATGACATTTTTGAATTTATGCGCTCTCTAACCTAAACACAAATAATAGATTAAAACAAATATCACAAATATTACCTTAATAACTTGCTTGTTATGAAAAAAATTCATTTGAATCAAAATATTATTTCTATGTTAGGCTCACTACTTATTGAGCTCACCATGTATATGGAATTCTGTATAAAAATGATATTTATATACTAAAAAATGTGAATCATAATATTTTTTTTCTTCATAAAAAAATTAACAATTTTTTTGTGACGTCACAAGTAGTGGTGGGTGGTTGAGATTTTGTGACAGGGGGAGGGGGTTAAGAAAGTCATTTTTCGCGTGACATAAATTTTGAACGGCTACTTAGCAAGATCCTTAAAAAAGTTATCTGCTCATTTCTTTGAAGTAAATCGTTAAAAATTCGACTATCACAGTTCTTTTTTAGACAATTGTTCATACTTTTCTTTCAAAAGTTCTTTTAGCCCCCACACAATCATGTGATTTTCAACTTGCCAGATTTAAAACTCTTTATTGTAGTGGACTTTATATCGATTATTAAGAACACCAATATGGTTTTTCGCACGTTTATTTTCATTACAGTTTGAATTGTCTTTAAGATAATTCTCAGCCAAGCTTTCATAATTTAACATTTCGTTAATTTGATAAGTTTTTGTTAATGTCCTGTTAATAAACAATTATTCGAACAGATTTTCATTTAACTTTTTACTGTCGTATGTCGAGCTATACTCGACATTGTGATTTACCAGTTGCGGTCGTATGTCGAATATAGCTCGATATGATGTTTACAGCAGTCCTATTCACTTGTAATGTCGACTTAGACTGTCCATATGATAAAAGATATGTAGCTGATATTGTGCTGCAGTGCAGTTGCTGTTTCTGTCAGTGTTTGTGTGTGGAGAAAATTTTTGTAACAATTATGTAAATGGGGATTTATGCATTTAAAAAAAATGCGACCTGAGGTAGCGACTGATAAAAAAATCTTCCGACTGAAAAAGGTTTAAATCATTTCCAGATTTTATTTTAAAAACGCTACATTTGTAAATTATTTAATAAGTCAATCTAAAAATTAATTTAATTTTAAAATGATTTTATTTAAAGAAAAACATTTATTTAATCAATTTAAAAAATAAATTATAAATTATTTATTTTATTTAAAATTTTTAATATTCAAATTTGAAACGATTTAATATTTGAAAAGTATTTTAATATCTGATGTTGTCGATCAAAATGCAAACCATGCTCGAATAACTATTCATCGCGACCATCAAAAATATCAATTTTCCATCTGGGTTTGCGAAACGCATTTTCAAATATAAACTAAACTCATCATATGAAATTAAAAAAATCCTCACATCGATCTTCGCAACATTGCAAAATGTTTACATTAGAATTTGTTAATATAAAAAGTTATTATATATTACTTGATTTTAAATTTATCAATAAAATTTTTGTAATGTTTTTAAACAGCAATTCGAAGAAGAAGCTACGGCATGGGAAGACAGATTAAATAAAATCAATGCTCTATTTGATGTCTGGATTGACGTCCAAAGAAGATGGATTTATTTGGATGGCATTTTCGCCGGTTCTGCTGACATTAAAGTTCTTTTACCCGTTGAATCTCAAAGATTCCAAAGTGTCAGTACAGAATTTCTTGGACTAATGAAAAAGGTGTCCAAATCGCCACTAGTAACAGATGTTTTAAATATTCCAAATGTGCAACGACAATTAGAACGATTGGCGGATTTGTTGGGCAAAATTCAAAAATCTTTGGGAGAGTATTTGGAGAGACAGAGATCTTCTTTTCCTCGGTTCGCTTTCTACTAGTTGTTAATTTGTTTAAGGAATGATTCAGATTTTATTTCGTGGGAGATGAGGATCTCCTGGAAATCATTGGAAACAGCAAGGACTTGAAGAAATTACAAAAGCATTTTAAGAAAATGTTTGCCGGAGTTCATTCAATTATTCTAAGTGAAGACGAAAAGGTAATTCAAGGCATGATGTCGAAGGAAGGAGAAGAACTGAGATTTGTAACCTCAGTATCGATTATTGATAATCCGAGAATTAACGATTGGTTAACCGCCATAGAAAAGGAAATGCGCGTTTCTCTTGCTAAATATCTCAATGTGGCCGTTAAAGAAATACCGGTAAGTTATTTGTTTTTGCGTGGAAAATGTTAATATTTTGTTTGATTGTAGCAAGAAATAAGTAATTTAAGCTGATAGATAATGTATCCTCTGTTTTATGTATGAATACTTTTTGATATCTGTGTTTTGAGAAGCAATGAATGACATACGTACATAGTCACATAGTCTGTTCAATAAATACTCAATAAGGTCTCAAAAAGTTTATTTTACAAAATTTGGAGTACTTATTACTTATTGGATTCGTTGTCAAGAATAGAATTCATTACTCCAAATATGTATTTGTTATTACTATTAACTATTTCCATACAAATTTACGAGGAACAATATTTTCTTATTTTGCACAAAACCAGATATCAGAATTTTATTATATATATCCATATTTAAATTTCAGTTTTAATCATAAATATTTATATATTAATTATAAAATTTTTAATGATTGTTTTATTTTTAAACAAGTATTTTCTTATAATTTTTTTTTAAAAATCTTGTCTTAATTTTCAATGATGTTTGCAAATGATTTTGGTGAATATAGACAACATTTTTTAATTTTTATTTCACTGAATTTTAATTAATTTCACTTTTGAATAATTATTTTGTGCACTTTCCTTCGATTTGTAAACATTCGTGCATCCTCGTGGTTTGTAACAAGATAACAAAAAAGAAAGATTATTTGTTTGCAAAGGTAGATGTAGACAAGGAAAAATCAAATTGCTTGCAATGAGACATTCGTCTTCACCGTTTTTCAAAAACAGTTACATTCGATTTTTCCAACAGGTCGCAATAATATTGGGCAGTGATACTCTCATTAGGTGGCAAAAAATCCTTCAAAATAGTCCCAGAATAGACTTAGCATGAATTTCTTTTTGGTAAGGAGGGTTTTTAATTCCGTAACTAGTTTATCTCCAGCACCTCGCCAAGACTTGTGTCGTTTCCAATAAACCAAGGTTTCATCAGATGTAATAAGGCGATATAGAAAATTGTTGCGGTTGAGCTGTCGAAGTAATTACTGACAGATTGTAACTCTTTTTGTCTTCGCTGCATCAGTCAGCAGATATGTTATCCAAACGTTGCACAAATAGCACTTTCCCATTTGATTCAATCATCTTCTTACAGTCTCCTTGCCACTCCAAATGCACTCAGCAATTTTTCTTGTTGTAGCTCGCGGATCTTCTTTGAGAACAGTTAGTATCTCCTCTTCCAAATTGTATGACGGCTGTCCACTGCGTCGTTCATCCTCACAGACAATGTTTCCACTATTGAATTTTGCTACCCAGTCGGAGGATGTTCTGAGGCAACTGTGCCTTCACCAAGGCTGCAGTTGTTTTTATGATTATTGACAGTTGACAGTCCTCTCTTCCAGTTGTAATAAATGATTTTTCTAATATCTTCTCCAGAAAACTTTATTTTCAGAACTCACTAGAAAAACGAAAAACATTTGTAATAGATTTAAACAATGCTTAATTTCATACAAATTAAGTATTTTATTATAAAAGTTCTGTTATATTTGTGAAAATTTTAAAATATATTGTTAATAAAACTACTGAAGAGTGCGTGGTAAAAATTTCATTAATTTATTTTTGAGAATTACTTTTTAAAATTAATTAGAAATATTTTTAATTATAATTCTTTTCAAGAACTTTTGATTTTAGATATTTGCTTTTTTTTAATTTTAAAAAATTTTACAGTGCGCCAAAACTCACAAAAGATATTTGTAATTTGTATCAATGCATTTGTCCCATCTCTCTTTTAATTGTTTGATACATCCATTACAGTTAATAGAGGTGTAGCTCTTTTACTGCCTTGTCGTTTCACGTTTCGTCGTTTTCACATTATGCTAGTGCTACTCTAGCATGCCGCTTTTTAAATTTTTAGAATAAAAATAAATCAATCCGCACTAATTTTGTTCTTGCCTGAAAATTCACTGCCTGCATTGCACAACCATAATAAAATCTCGTGGTATATAACGGGTTAAGAACTTGCAGGTAAATCACATAATTCACGGGTTTTATTCCAAAGAGAAAAAATACACAATTAATGTACTCAAATACTAGCAATATAGCTTTAATTTTATTGGCTTTTTTGACATTGTTTTGTTCATGAATCATCTCATAATTTTCAGTCTTTAGAAAATCACAAGCGATACGTTCGATAATTTTATCAACAATATAGGCCGACAGTTGTCTTGGTCTCATTCTTGCAGCCTGCACAGCCTTTATTGAAATACTTGATCTAATTGAAAAGAGCTGTTTTGTTCAATGAGTTATCTCCATAACAAATCCATCATTATGCCATAAATTTATTAAATTTCACACAAATTTGGTTCGTTGTTGTATCTGTTTATTGAATTTCGTGATATGCTAACTCTCATGTAAACTTTTGCATCCACTTATAAATATTCACCAGCAAGAATGATAATAATATTCTATAAATTTTTTTCAAAATAATAATTTTATATTTTGTGCAGTTCATGATATTCCTCTTATCTTTGACTTTTCACTAGGAAAAATCACTCTTCACGATACCTAAATAAATCGAGTACATCGTTTTTCGATATATATATATCGGTCGACTATTATTTTGCAAATTTCTTGTAAAATTTACTGCTTTTATTATGTGTAATAATAATATTACACCTTCAGTATTTGTATTTTAAATGAAATTTTTTAAATTTATTTAAATAAGTAATAATTTGAATAAATTTATTTATTTTTTTAAATATTATGCAGGGCTGGAGAACAGAAGCAAACATTGATAAAGACAAGTTCATGGTGTGGTTAGACAAATATCAAGCTCAGATAGTTGTATTAGCAGCCCAGATAACATGGTCAGAAGCTGTAGAGGCCAGTCTTGCAGCGGGCTCATCTCTTGAAGCGACGATGAATATGGTTCACAGCACTTTGAACATGCTGGCCGACACTGTCCTTTATGAACAACCTCCCGTCAGAAGACGAAAACTTGAACATTTGATCATTGAATATGTCCACCAAAGAGATGTGCTGAGAGCGTTACACAATGAAGGAGTGAACAACAATAAAAATTTCGACTGGATGAGTCAAATGAGATTCTATTTCGATCCAAAACAAACTGATCCATTACATCAATTGAGTATTCATGTCGCCAATGCGAAGTTCCATTACGGTTTCGAATATCTTGGAGTTTGTGATAGACTGGTCCAAACACCTTTGACTGACAGATGCTATTTAACTATGACACAAGCATTGGAAGCGAGATTAGGAGGGTCTCCATTTGGTCCAGCAGGTACAGGAAAAACCGAATCAGTTAAATCTCTAGGTAATCAATTGGGAAGATTTGTATTGGTATTCAATTGTGACGAGACTTTCGATTTCCAAGCAATGGGAAGAATTTTTGTCGGTCTTTGTCAGGTTGGAGCTTGGGGTTGCTTCGATGAATTCAATCGACTGGAAGAAAGAATGTTATCAGCAGTTTCACAACAAATCCAAGGCATCCAAGAAGGTTTAAGAGAACTCATGGTTTCGAAAAAAGATTCTGTCAATGTAGAATTACTTGGAAAACAAGTTCATGTCAATCCAGATATGGCTATCTTTATCACCATGAATCCAGGTTACGCAGGTCGATCTAATTTACCTGATAATTTGAAGAAACTTTTCCGATCTTTGGCTATGACTCAACCRGACAGGCAACTGATTGCTCAAGTCATGCTGTATTCTCAAGGTTTCAGAACTGCAGAAAYCTTAGCTGGTAAAGTCGTTCCATTTTTCAAACTTTGCGATGAACAATTATCACCTCAATCTCATTATGATTTTGGATTAAGAGCATTGAAAAGTGTRTTAGTTTCAGCTGGAAATGTGAAAAGAGATCGAATCAGACAAGTCAAAGAACAAATTATTGCYCGAGGAGAAGAAATTAACGAAACYGCTATTGCCGAACAATTACCTGAACAAGAAATTCTAATTCAATCTGTTATGGAAACMATGGTTCCKAAGTTAATCGCTGATGATATTCCTTTGTTGTATTCACTTCTGACAGACGTATTTCCCGGAGTTGAATATAGACAAGCAGAAATGAAACGATTGCGAGAAGAATTAAGAAAAGTAGCAAATAATAAATTCTTAGTGTACAGTGATGAACCCAACACATCAGGATATTTATGGGTAGAAAARGTGYTACAGYTGTATCAAATAACAACCATTCACCATGGGTTAATGATGGTAGGYCCWTCAGGAAGTGGAAAAACAATGGCCTRCAAAGTTCTTTTAGAAGCTCTRGAAAATATCGATGGAGTAGAAGGAGTAGCACATGTTATCGATCCCAAATCAATTAGTAAAGATTCTCTATACGGTTACATGGATCAAAATACTCGAGAATGGACTGATGGTTTATTCACTCATATTTTGCGAAGAATAATAGACAGTGTCCGTGGGGAAAGTAACAAACGACAATGGATCATATTTGATGGTGATGTAGATCCAGAGTGGGTAGAAAATTTAAATTCCGTACTCGATGACAACAAACTTTTGACACTGCCTAATGGTGAACGTCTCGGAATACCACCAAATGTTCGAATAATGTTTGAAGTACAAGATTTGAAGTACGCAACCCTAGCCACAGTGTCGCGATGTGGTATGGTGTGGTTCAGTGAAGAAGTATTGACAACTGGAATGATTTTAACAAACTTCTTAAATGAACTGAAGAAAGTTCAAGTAATGGAAGGCGAAGAAGATTTTTCAAGTGGAAAAACTGAAGGCTCAAGTGGAAACTCTGAAGGTGATTCAAAGCAGACCAATTCACCAGTTATCCAACTTCAAACTCAAGTTGCAACAATTCTCGCTCCGTATTTCACAGACGACGGATTGATTGTAAAATGTCTTGATTACAGCATGAACCTTGAACACATAATGGATTTCACTAGATTGAGAGCTCTTACAAGTCTTTTCTCAATGATCAAACAATCTATCAGAAATGTCATAGAATACAATCAAGCTCATTCTGATTTCCCATTGAATAATGAACAAATGGAATCATTTATCACGAAATCTTTGATTTCTTCAATCGTATGGAGCATGAGTGGAGATAGTAAATTAAAAGTGCGGGAACAAATGAGTATGTATATCAAAGAAATCAGCACGATAGATCTCCCGAATGTTGGTGGTATTAAAAATATCATAGATTTTGAAGTCAATATTCAAGGATCATGGGTTCCTTGGTCTCAAAAGGTTCCTGTGATAGAAGTTGAAACTCATAAAATCACTGCAACTGATGTAGTCGTGCCAACCATGGATACCGTGCGCCATGAAGCATTACTTTATACTTGGCTAGCAGAACATAGACCGGTGCTTTTGTGCGGACCACCGGGTTCAGGTAAAACAATGACATTATTCAGCGCTCTTCGATGCTTGCCTGATATGGAAGTTGTTGGTCTGAACTTCAGTAGCGCTACCACTCCTGAACTGATGTTGAAAACGTTTGATCAATATTGTGAATATCGTAAAACACCAAATGGTATCGTATTGGCTCCTCAACAATTGAATAAATGGTTAATATTTTTCTGTGATGAAATCAATTTACCTGACATGGATAAATACGGAACTCAGAGAGTAATTAGTTTCCTTCGACAAATGGTAGAACACCATGGATTTTATAGAATAACTGATATGCAATGGGTGAGCTTTGAACGAATCCAATTTGTTGGGGCCTGTAATCCACCAACCGATCCTGGAAGAAAGCCTTTATCTCATCGGTTCTTGAGACACGTACCAGTAGTTTACGTAGACTATCCAGGAGAAACATCATTGAAACAAATATATTCCACATTCAATCGTGCTATGTTAAGAATGTTACCAGCTTTAAGAGGTCATGCTGACACATTAACAAATGCAATGGTGGAATTCTTTTTGAAAACCCAAGAGAGATTTACACATGATATGCAACCACATTATATTTACAGTCCGAGAGAAATGACTCGTTGGGTCAGAGGTATTCACGAGGCTTTGAAACCACTAGAATCATTGTCAGTTGAAGGTCTTGTTAGAATCTGGGCTCATGAAGCCTTGCGTTTATTCCAAGACAGATTAGTGGAAGATGAAGAAAGACATTGGACTGATGAAAACATAAACGAAGTAGCACTTAAACATTTCCCAAACATCAATAAAGAAGAAGCCTTGAAACGTCCAATTCTCTACAGTAATTGGTTAAGTAAAGATTACAGTGCTGTTGGCCAAGAAGAATTGAGAGAATATGTGAAAGCAAGATTGAAAGTTTTCTATGAGGAAGAACTCGATGTCCCGCTGGTGTTGTTTAATCAAGTATTAGATCATGTGTTAAGAATCGACAGAGTTTTCCGACAACCGCAGGGTCATTTGTTATTGATCGGTGTAAGTGGAGCTGGAAAAACAACGTTATCGAGATTTGTTTCATGGATAAATGGTCTTAGCGTTTTCCAAGTGAAAGTTCATAACAAATACACAGCCGAAGATTTTGATGAAGATTTGAGAAATGTATTGCGACGATCGGGATGCAAGGGAGAAAAAATCACATTCATTATGGATGAATCAAATGTAATGGATTCGAGTTTCTTAGAAAGAATGAACACTCTTCTTGCTAATGGAGAAGTTCCGGGTTTGTTCGAAGGTGATGAACTAACGACTCTAATGACACAGTGCAAAGAAGGAGCCATTAGAGAAGGCTTAATGATTGATTCTCAAGAAGAGCTATATAAATGGTTTACTCAACAAATCTGTCGAAATTTACATGTGGTCTTTACAATGAATCCTTCAGCAGACGGACTGAAAGATAAAGCGAGCACCTCACCCGCGTTATTCAATCGTTGCGTATTGAACTGGTTCGGTGACTGGTCACTAGAAGCTTATTTCCAGGTGAGTGGTAACTACTTGTTTGTTACATATTCTATAATTGTTTTTTTCTTATTTCTATTTTCTCAAAATATCTATCTAAATTTTACTTTTTTATTTATGAATTATTTATTATCATAAATAACAATTTATTGTATAAAATCGGTATAAGAGGAGGAATAAGTTTTAGAAATTTGTTTGATATATCCATTCAGATACATTAGTAAAAACATAAATAACTAGTAACATGAAAATGTTGTTGCCTTTTATTTTTATTACCATATTTTAATTCTTGTGTAACTGTTAATGTGGTAGAAATTATTCACTGTAAATTCCGTGCTTATTTATACAAATTTTATATATTCAAACTACATCATACGATTCTTGATTTAATTTGTAAATAATATCCAAGTCTTTCTTGATTGTGGTTATTTAATTGCATTAAAATGGTATGACATCTGGAAACATCAGCTCACACAATCATTTTTGCATATTCTGTCTATAGGGTCTATTACAAACTACATACATAAAGGTAAGTTATCCTTTCATTCCACAAGGAATGCTCAATTTTGATTTTTGTCGAAATTTCTTTTATTTCTGGCAAATGTGATATGTAAATACATTTTATAAAAAATCCTTACATCCTCCTTTAATTTTAAAATTTATCTTATCTCTTTGCACTTGATAATTTTTAATCAAATCTCTATTCTACTTCGCATTCATTTATATATTT
>MQRK01235225.1:17666-33051 GCA_001938485.1 Girardia tigrina
TGCAAAGAAGGAGCCATTAGAGAAGGCTTAATGATTGATTCTCAAGAAGAGCTATATAAATGGTTTACTCAACAAATCTGTCGAAATTTACATGTGGTCTTTACAATGAATCCTTCAGCAGACGGACTGAAAGATAAAGCGAGCACCTCACCCGCGTTATTCAATCGTTGCGTATTGAACTGGTTCGGTGACTGGTCACTAGAAGCTTATTTCCAGGTGAGTGGTAACTACTTGTTTGTTACATATTCTATAATTGTTTTTTTCTTATTTCTATTTTCTCAAAATATCTATCTAAATTTTACTTTTTTATTTATGAATTATTTATTATCATAAATAACAATTTATTGTATAAAATCGGTATAAGAGGAGGAATAAGTTTTAGAAATTTGTTTGATATATCCATTCAGATACATTAGTAAAAACATAAATAACTAGTAACATGAAAATGTTGTTGCCTTTTATTTTTATTACCATATTTTAATTCTTGTGTAACTGTTAATGTGGTAGAAATTATTCACTGTAAATTCCGTGCTTATTTATACAAATTTTATATATTCAAACTACATCATACGATTCTTGATTTAATTTGTAAATAATATCCAAGTCTTTCTTGATTGTGGTTATTTAATTGCATTAAAATGGTATGACATCTGGAAACATCAGCTCACACAATCATTTTTGCATATTCTGTCTATAGGGTCTATTACAAACTACATACATAAAGGTAAGTTATCCTTTCATTCCACAAGGAATGCTCAATTTTGATTTTTGTCGAAATTTCTTTTATTTCTGGCAAATGTGATATGTAAATACATTTTATAAAAAATCCTTACATCCTCCTTTAATTTTAAAATTTATCTTATCTCTTTGCACTTGATAATTTTTAATCAAATCTCTATTCTACTTCGCATTCATTTATATATTTTAATGTGTATTCCCTGGTATTTTTGTATTTATGTGTATCACTTGATTAATATGGCGATATATTTTACTCATGTTTTAAGTGTTATAAAGTATTATTTTAATCGAGAGTTTCTAATCAAAAATTCTTTTCCTTAAATGGAATTTTTATGGATATAATTAGAATAATTATTGATATTTATAACAATATCACAAGAGGATACTCGTATGAAAACTTCTGTATTCATTTTATTGAACAGTTTTGTATCTTCCTAGCTTGATCAGTCAATAGAATATTGTAATGATGTCCAATTTTTAATCGATTGTATGCTATAAAATTAGAAGAATAAGGATTTAAACTACTTTAA
Source organism: Girardia tigrina (assembly GCA_001938485.1). Taxonomy (NCBI): domain Eukaryota; kingdom Metazoa; phylum Platyhelminthes; order Tricladida; family Dugesiidae; genus Girardia; species Girardia tigrina. The sequence goes on from MQRK01235225.1 coordinate 18,935, forward strand.
ATGTCTTGTTCTAGAAATATTTTACTAAAAAATTCTTAGAAACATAATTAAGAGAAAATATTAAAATATAATATAAGTAGGAACTGCTAATTATTTGTCTTTATAACTATTTAATACTAAAATAGCAACAATAAAAATAATCAATAGTAAGAAAGAAAAGTTTTTCTTTTTTAATTTTTGTGAAATTTAACAATTAATAAAATCAAAGTTCAATAAGAGCCGAATTTAAAACAGTAGGTCTACGTGATAATAAAATAATAACTTATAATTGATCACACTATAATCAAATGATATACATATTAATACCGTACAATAGACTCCCGTATAAAGTAATACATGTGTATTTTAAGTGTTGTATCAAATGTCATTGATTTAGGAAAATTTTATACATCTCGCATTATGTTCGAATACAATTTTTTAAATGGATCGTATAAAATGAGATATTAAATAATTGATAGATTTATCGATTTTGGAAAAAGATGAATGAAATTGTGATATACGGAAAAGTATGAGATCGAAAAATTTAAATTATTTATTAACGAAATATTTTTCCAAAGTTCATTTCTGTTATTACAATATGATATAATTGTAATGTGGTATTTTAACAAATACAATATATTTTAGAAGGTTCTTTAGGAATAATCTATTTCTTTATAACCTCTCCTCGATTGCATGAAGCTTCACCATCTTGCTAGATCAACCATATAAATTCACAAATGCATAAACTATATTTCAGTAGATACTGAAATTGAAACCCTTATGTCTAATTGTAAATTTATTTATTTTCTTGAAATTGGATTGTTCCTGAACAAAGTAACGTGGAGTAGACCCATGTCATTGCAAATTAAGAATGTTTTGTGGTGATAAATATTAACTTTATTTTATATTTTATAAAAATTCTTTCATAAACTTATAATGCAACAAAATAACAATAATTACAAATGATAAATATCTATTTTAGGTTGGAAAAGAATTCACAAACAGACTTGACCTAGAAAGAGCAGATTACAATGTGCCAAGTTCGTTGCCTTGTGTAGCAGAAGGATTATTACCAGCAAATCCGATGTATAGAGATGTTGTTGTGAATGCACTTGTATTCGTTCATCAAACGATGCACCAGGCTAATGTTCGTGTACAAAAGCGAGGTGGTCGTACAGCTGCCATTACTCCGAGACATTATCTTGATTTGATCGCACATTATATGAAACTGTCTGCAGAAAAACGAGCAGATTTAGAAGAGCAACAATTGCATTTGAATAATGGATTGGAAAAAATTAAACAAACTGTTAATCAAATTGAGGTAATGCAAGAATCACTGACGAAAAAACGACAAGAATTGAAAAATATGAATGAAGCTGCCAATGCAAAATTAAAACAGATGGTTCAAGATCAGCAAGAAGCCGAACAAAAGAAAACAACTGGACAAGCACTGAAAGAAGAACTAACGAAACAAGAACAATTTGTCAATGAAAAGCAGAAAACCGTGCGATCAGAGTTAGATCAGGTCGAACCAACTGTTAATGAAGCCAAACAAGGTAAATTATAAAGCCCAATTATAAGATCAAATTATCATCAACTCTAATCGTTAAGCCGTACAAAACATTCGCAAAAAAGACATTCAAGAAATAAAGGCGATGAAAAATCCACCACCTTTGGTTAAAATTGCTGTCGAATCTATTTGCTTGTTGTTAGGTGAAAAAACTACAGATTGGCAATCCATCCTTAAAGTCATAATCAGAGATAATTTTGTTCCGAGCATTTTGAATTTCAACACGGACGATGTTACGTAAGTTTAAAAATTAAAATTTTAAATATTATGAATATAAAATTTTTGGAATGAAATATATAATGGTAAAACGTATGGTTTACTATGAAAGTGGCCTAAGTAAATTTGTCAATTATTTCCGCTGGTCAGTGATTACGTCAACATTTATCAAAAATGCATTTCTGGTTACTTATTTTCTAATTGGATACTATAATTATGATTACATAATTTCCCGAATTAGTTTAATCAGTTAACCGTTTATTTTGGATTATAACCAAAAAATTCTTATTTTCTTGAAATTGGATTGTTGCTGAACAAAGTAACGTGGAGTAGACCCATGTCATTGCAAATTAAGAATGTTTTGTGGTGATAAATATTAACTTTATTTTATATTTTATAGAAATTCTTTCATATACTTATAATGTAACAATAATTACAAATGATAAATATCTATTTTAGGTTTTTAAAGAATTCACGAACAGATTTAATTAATTATGACTATATAATTTTCCCGAGTTAGTTTAATCAGTTAACCGTTTATTTTGTATTGCGCTTTAACTCTTGAACATCTTATTTAGGTATAAAGGAATTTAGGATACATTCAATGTAAAAGGCTATTATATATATGAATGGATCACAAATAGTGATCAAGTAACTTACTCAATTGAATCAAAGTTAATTATCGGGATTTCAGGTTCTCGATTTGCACCTTCCTTGAATGTACAGATATTCGCGTACATTGTAATGATCCATACCCTGTATAATAGGTGAAACCTTGCTGAGTTAGCTTTGCTCAATCCGTACGGTCAGGGACGTAAGTCCGTTTTAATTTACTTCTTGCACAGTTGTGATCCTGATTTTCATGACTTTTAAACCTTTATCTGAAATAATATTTTTCGGAACAAAAGAAAGATGTATAAAAAGCAAAAGATGTAAATGTCCATTTTGCTTTTATTTCTGTCAGACGTAATTTTCATCAGAATTTAAAACTAAGAGTTTGGTGGATTTAATTGATCTCTTTTTTCTCTGCAGGTCGTTCTCGTTAATCATCCCTTCGATTTATAACTCTATAAAGTTATCTATGACGTATATAAATGAAACATCTCTTCTGAGCGTTGCAATGTTCAATCTCAATTTCACCATGCTTCTATTCAATTTCTTTCCTTGTTTGTATCCTCTTAAATACCTTAACCAAATAACCATTTCATTTTCTGACTTAATCTTTCTCGTTTCAGCTGCTTTTTATAGAGGAACTCCGGTCCGGTTTCCGCTTAACCTGAAATCCTATTATTTTGTAGAATGTCTCAGCATTTTCTAGAACCAGATCAGAAATTCTAAATTCTTCAGCAGATCTTTTATCAAAACTTTTTTATTTACCTTTGCAAAATGTCCTTGTGTTATTGAGATATCGATGTCTGTTTCCCATATAATTCAATATTTCATAATTCATCAAATTATTTTTAAATGTAGAATGTCAAAAGTGTTTTGAAGTAACTAATTTAGTTTCTCCGAATTCCATACTTTAATTTTATTTAAAGACTCTTTTTTTATACTTGGTGCTCAAGTCAGATTTCACTATTAGCTTATGTTACATGTCTTATAGATTACTGTACCAGGTAGAATTTAGCCCATGTTGATATTTTTCAAAAATTTAAAACATATCAAAATCAATGATTAAAAAAATGAGAAATTCTTTGATAAAGAGTATTTTACAGCGACGCTATTCGAGAAACGATGAAAAAGAAATACCTCAGCAATCCGGATTATAATTTTGAGAAAGTCAACAAAGCAAGTAACGCATGTGGTCCCATGGTCAAATGGGTCTTGGCTCAGGTGAGAATTTAATATTATTTAAAGGAATTTGTTTTAATGTATTTCTTTTGCCAATTTAATTTTTGTTTTCAAAGTAAGTCCATTACTTATTTTGACACACCACTCGTAAATTACGTGTAATTGAATAACTATTCTTATTTCTTTAACTATGAGTTTTACTAAACAATGCAGTCTCAATCTGAATTTATTTTGACTTTTTTGGTCCCTTTCTCTCCTGGAGACTTGTTATTTCAGGATGAAAAAATGCTGTATTTGGTAAAGCAAAATTAGAGATGTTTGTTTTGATAAGAGCAAAATGATTTTTAAAATGTTTTTAATTCTTTTTTTTTGCAAATCACATAAAGTTTACCTGAATAATTTTCCAAAAATCTTTTTAGTCACATTTTCTTGTTTATTTTAAAGAATTTTTGCTACAAGTATTACATCTTTCTCTATTCTTAAGTATGGAGAATGTTTTGTAAATTGTGATTTTGTGTTAAAATATTACTTCTATCTTCAGATCAGCTATGCTGACATATTGAAACGAGTTGAACCGTTGAGAAATGAGCTGCAAGAATTAAGTGACGCAGCTGAACAAAACAGGAAGAAGTCGCAAGAAACAGAAGACTTAATTGCTCAATTAGAAAAGAGTATTGCCAAGTACACGGAGGAGTATGCTGCATTGATAAGTCAAGCTCAGACTATCAAATCCGACCTGGCATCTGTTGAAGGAAAAGTGAACTAATTATATTAATTCTTTCTCCTTCTAATACAAAATCTAGGTCGATAGATCTGTGGCGTTATTACAATCTCTCAGTTCTGAGAGAACCCGTTGGGACAGTGGTTCTGAGACGTTTAAATCTCAAATGGCAACAATAAACGGCGATTGTCTATTATCAAGTGCTTTCATGGCATACGGAGGATATTTTGATCAACACATGAGAACTAGTTTGTTCAACACCTGGTGTCATCATTTGTCAGACGCTGACATTCTCTATCGGTCTGATCTTGCGCGTGTTGAATATTTGTCGAATCCCGATGAAAGATTAAGATGGCAAGCAAATTCTCTGCCTGCAGACGATTTATGCGTTGAAAATGCTATTATCTTGCGCAGATACAACAGATACCCTCTAATTATCGACCCCAGTGGACAAGCTACGACGTTTTTACTGAATGAATACAAAACAAAGAAGATTACTAAAACATCCTTCCTAGATGACAGTTTTAGAAAAACTTTAGAATCAGCTTTGAGATTCGGAACTCCACTTCTTGTGCAAGACGTTGAATCATATGATCCAATCCTCAATCCAGTGTTAAACAGAGAAGTTCGTCGAACCGGAGGCAGAACACTGATCACATTAGGTGATCAAGACATCGATCTATCGCCAACTTTCACAATATTTTTGTCAACAAGAGACCCATCAGTGGAATTCGCTCCAGATATTTGTTCTCGTGTTACCTTTGTCAATTTTACTGTCACTCGAAGTAGTCTTCAAAACCAATGTCTGAATGCAGTATTAAAGATTGAGCGCCCTGATATCGATCAAAAGAGATCTGATTTGCTTAAGGCTCAAGGAGAATTTCAATTAAAGTTGAGACATTTGGAGAAAGATTTGCTTCAATCTTTGAACGAAGCTCAAGGAAACCTTCTGGAAAACGATAAAATTATTGCTCGATTGGAGACATTGAAAAAAGAAGCAGCTGATGTTGCTAAGAAAGTAGAAGAGACTGATGTTGTCATGCAAGAAGTAGAAACTGTATCCGCGGAATATGTTCCGTTAGCCCAATCATGTTCCAATATCTATTTCACACTTGAAGCAATGAATCAAATTCATTTCCTGTATCAGTACTCTTTGCAACTGATGCTCGATATTTTCTCTTCTGTTTTGATTAACAATCCGGAACTTACTAATGTTAAAGTTGCTTCTGAACGTTTGAAAATAATCACAAAAAATCTCTTCCAAGTAACATACAATCGATTAGCTAGAGGAATGCTTCACGAGGATCAAATCACCTTCGCTACAATTCTGGCCAGAATTTTCTTGAAGGGTAGCACTCCCATCGGTTTTCTCGAAAACGAATTCCAACATTTCCTGCGCAGTCAAGAGGGCACTTTGACTTCATCCGATAACGAGAAGCAAGATAATTTCGGTTTGAATTTGCATCAAGATCAAATTGACTCTATCAAGAGATTGAAAAAACTGAAAGTATTTTCGAAGATTGATGAAAAAATCAAATCAAACAAAGATATCAAAAGTTGGGTCACTTCTGTCACACCTGAAGTACGTTTAATTAATTATTTGTTTTAATTGATTTTTAAGATATTTTAAAGAATATTTTTATGATTTCATTTGATTATTATTTTACTTAATTACCAATTAATTAATAATTTCTGAATATTTGTTAATTGAAGACAGTTTTTGGTTGTAAATTAGGGAAATCATTTTTGTCCACGAAGTAAACTTATATACAATATACTATGTACAGCGAAAGATTAAACACTAAAATGTTCAAGAAATTAAAAAAAAACAACTTAATTGTTTTTAACAATTTAAATAGAAACCAAGAAGTTTGGAATTCATAGATAAATAACGTTTGCAAATCTCTGTTTGGTCACTTCTGTCACACCTGTAGTATGTTAAATTAATAATTTTTGAATATCTTTAAGTCTCTAATTAACTCCTGTGATTGTTTACATTGTAATTTTATGAAATCATTTATGCCTGTTTATTACAGCTTTTGATAATTTTCCTTCCATGCAAAATAATAAATTTAGTAATCAAAAGACAGTGATGGTACGAAAACTTTGTGCCTTTGTTACCAATTACAATTGTTTCTCCAAAAATATGTATCTTAAAGTAAAGTGAAGCGACGTAAAATCACTACTATACGTTTAATTTCTTTAAAAGCACAATTTATCGACTCATCGAGTTTCAAGAAAAGTTTTTCTGAACAACTCTTGACATACTGAATGAACCAAAGTAGTTTACTTAACTAATAGCTTTGTTCAAAAGATTGAAAAAAAAGTTTCGAAAAGATACTGTATGTTTCTCTTAATCATTCAGATCTTGTTTATCTTAATAATCCTCATCAGATAATTTAAATTTGTCTCGGTAATTTTGCATGAATCACAATTACTTAGTACTGTATTTATCGTATCAATATTTTTGCAAATAAAAAGCTATTTTTCATTGTTATTTTCATTTGTAGAATAATGTCCCAGCATTGTGGATCGAAGAAAATAATTATACCGATGATAAATTGATAAAAATTACTAAAGGAATGTGTAATTTATTAACGATTCAAGCAATGAGACCAGATCGATTGCTAGCTAGCACCCAAAAATTCATTGCTGCCGTTCTAAACGATAAATTTACTGATTCTGTGAGAGGAACATTGGATTTTGCCGCTATAGTGGAATCAGAAGTAACTGCATCGATTCCCATATTGCTGTGCGCAGTACAAGGTTATGATCCGAGTGGTAGAGTTGAAGATCTAGCTTCTGAACAAGGCAAGCAGTTAACTGGAATTGCCATTGGATCAGCAGAAGGTTTCAGTCAGGCAGAGAAAGCAATAAATTCGGCCGCTAAAAGTGGAAAATGGGTGATGTTGAAGAATGTCCATTTGGCAACATCATGGCTAATTTCGTTGGAGAAGAAGATTCATTCTTTACAAGCCCATCCAAGCTTTAGATTATTTTTAACTATGGAAATAACTCCAAAACTTCCAGTTAATCTGTTAAGAGCAGGACGAGTACTCGTCTTTGAACCTCCACCTGGAATCAAAGCTAATTTATTAAGAACTTTATCATCCATTCCGAGTCAAAGAATGTCTAAGGAACCACTAGAAAGATCGCGTCTGTATTTCTTATTAGCATGGTTGAATGCCATTGTGCAAGAAAGGTTACGATATGTTCCACTTGGTTATTCGAAGAAATACGAATTTGGAGAAAGTGACTTCAAATGTGCACTAGACACGATTGATACATGGGTCGATGGTGCAGCAATGGGACGAACAAATCTACCACCGGAAAAAATTCCTTGGGCGGCTCTACAAACACTATTAGGCTCATGTATTTATGGAGGAAAAATCGACAATGCCTTTGACCAAAGACTACTTAACTCGTTCCTTGGAAACTTGTTTACCGAAAAATGTTTTGACAGCAATTTCGGATTGGTTTCTGATAATGATGATGGAAGTAACATCGCTTTCCCAGAATCTACAAAACATGCTGATATTTTACAATGGGTCGAAAAATTACCAGATCAACAAACTCCGTCTTGGCTTGGACTTCCGAATTCAGCTGAAAAAGTGTTGCTAACGAATTTAGGTAATTTTATTATTGAATTTGTAGGATAATATTTTTTGATGAATTTGAAAAGTTTTTAAATTTTTATGTGTAATGAGGGTAATTTTTAATGATCTATAGCTGGAAAGTTAAGGAAAGACCTTTTAACATTGGTGGCTAGCGATGAAGCAGAAGCCGAAGAAACAAAGCACGATGATAAGGGTTTGTTAATCTAAATTGCCGGGTTTTTGAATTATTTTTTCATTTGGGAAAGGATTTATTTTGTAAGAAAATTTATGAAGCTTTGATTTTTTTATTCAGTTTTATTTTTACATTTAAGTTTTAATCGAATAACTTTTAATGTTCAGGCTAGTAATTTTGTCCAGTAATATATTTTTGTTTTTCGTGTTAAGTTATCACTAATAGGTAAAATTTTTACTAGTATTTATTTTGTTTGAAATGGCTTATTTTTATTCTATTAATATTAATGATCAAATATTAACGGTCTTTAAACTTGTTGAGACTTATTATAAAATCAAATTTATAATTTGCATTTCTTTTCCCTATCAAAAATTCAATGATGTCTTATAAAAAAGGGAATTAGTTTAAGTTTTAAAAAGGTTTGACATTGCCTTCAACTCTTTAGGTAACACAATATGATTGAACAATAACTTTTACTTCATATAGATCCTTAGGCATATGGATAGATAAAAAATCCAGCTTCTATGAATCTGAGATCTACCGTAAGAAAATGACACGGCAAATGTTTTTACATCGATGTAAGTCGTTTTTCTAAAGGATGGACACTGACGGAAAAATAATTAATTTAAACTTATTAAATAAAAATGGCTATTCAAAATCATAAATAGAAAATTGAATCATCAAAATTTAGATAAAGTATTATGTTGGTCGGTAAATAAAAGTCCAGATAAGATGATCTGCTTCCGAATCATCTTTTAAAGATTTTAAATATGATTTTTCAATCATTTAAAATACGTAATTTAGTCATAATTCCACGTTTATACTTATCGTTTTGTGCTCTAATCTCATTGATAAATGTACATTAGTCATATGAAAAATATATGAGATACATTTTAATATGTTATATTTAAAATGTAAAACGAAGTGATATGATTTTCGGATTCTGTGTATTTAAAAATTATTGAGAATAATTTTCGAATAAGCACTAGTTTCATATTCAGAGTATTTGTTGTCGTCATTCATACACCTATGATTATGACTTAATTATACAATTAAGAGCTGTTGAGTAAATAAATCATTAATTTTAATGAGCACCAATCAACTTAGTATTTAAAGATTGTACCTGTTTAATTATTTTGAAGTGTTCAATAACATATAAAGAATACAGGGAATTAAATTATTACCTGGAAGGAGGTCTATCTCGATTCGACAAAGTTTCTATTTTATCCTAGATTTTATAATGCAATTTCTTAGTTTTTATATTATGGAAATGTCAATGTTATCCTTATCATTTGGGACCATATTAATCTGTTTCTGCAACATGTTAGTCGGTTAAGAAAATTCTCTTATTATTTTATAATTCTTGTATTTTTTAGAATATTTTTTTCTTGAAATAAATTAACTACCGTATTACTTCGATTTAACGCCGCGGCGTTTATTTCAAATGCTGATTCGAAGTTGTGGCGTTAAATCGAAGTAATACGGTATATATTTTTTTCCGTCTCAAATATAATTTTCAAGTTTTTTTAGTTTAAAGGCAAGTGAACGGTTTTTTTAAAAAGAGAAAAAAATCATAACAAGGCGGCGTTTATTATAAGATAAAAAGTAATACGGTATTAGAATATGATACATCTAACATTTCTGTCATATTGGTTTACATGTAGTCAAACATTTTGTATACTGGTTTAGGGTGTAGTATTTCCAATTTAAAGAATCAATCGATTTATTTACAATTTTATTAAGGACAATCATTAATTGGAAATATGTTGAAAATGCAACAATCACTTGAAGATGATGAAGAGCTAGTTGTCGGCCAAGCTAAATCTAAACGAACTATTGAAGTTGGTGATGGCCGACCAGCATGGATGAGACAGTTGTATCAGAGTACTCAAACATGGTTGCAAATTTTACCGAAATCAGTTAATCCACTTCAAAGAACGTTGGAAAACATTAAAGATCCGATGTACAGATGTTTTGAAAGGGAAGTAAATTCAGGTTGCAATTTGTTGATTGCAGTTCGAAGAGACTTAGGAGACGTTGCTGAAGTTAGAAATATCAAAAAAAAGATTCCATTTGTTTTATCCACATTCATAGGTTTGTAAGGGTGTTAAGAAGCCCACAAATCATCATCGATCAATGATGGCTGATCTCGCAAAGGGAATCATTCCGAAACCTTGGGTGAAATATGCTATTCCACCTGGGCTCACAGTAATTCAATGGGTCCAAGATTTTGCTGACAGAGTTAAACAACTGATACACATCAGTGAAACAGCTGCGTCGAGTGGTGTCGCTGCTTTGAGGAGCATTAAAGTTTGTGTTATTAACTGAATCATATGTGAGTACGGATTTAATTATCACAAATAAGGTATGGCTTGGTGGATTATTTATGGCTGAGGCTTATATAACCGCGACACGACAATCCGTTGCTCAGTCGAATAAATGGGCGCTGGAAGAACTGTTCCTAGATGTAGAACTGGGTGAAGGAAAAGTTGACGGAAACACGTGTGTCGTAACCGGATTAAGACTAATGGGCGGCGAAATTGTGGATTTTAAAACTCTGAAATTGAGTACATTGATCTATAAAGACATTGATATATGCCGATTGAAATGGATCAGGTAAATTTGATTATTATTATTATTATTAACTTTTTTTCAAAACAAAATTCATCCATTAAAAGTATATATTTATACGGGGTCATCATTTATTCCGAAAATTTTCTTTCTAAAATTTATATTATGCAAATGTTATAAAACTTAAAAAAAATATGTTAGGTAAATTAACCAATCTAAAACGAGTAAATCAAAACATTTAATTTTTACATCCATTCTTTATGCAGACACAACTCTACTTTGCCAACAAAGATTTTAACATTTAAAAAAATTTTATTAAAAAACACATTAAGAATTAATATAAACTATTGATAATTTATAAGTAGATATCTTGCAATTAATATTGTTCTGGCACTCCGATTTTTCAGTTTTTTTTCCATTTTGGGATCTTAAAAAGTTTTTTCGATCAAATTTTTACATAATCATTTATTGTCAATAGAATGAGTAAGAGTGCAAAGTTTAGAAAAAATCGATCGAGTAAAAAGCCTCAATATATTAGTTTGGTCGAAAAATAATGGCGGTTTTTACGCAGAGCGAGGCTCTGTCCCGGACGTCCCACGTACATATAAAGCATGGGTACTTCGTGAAACCAAGTATAAAAATCACCATCTTTAAATCCTTTGGTGCTGCTCTGGATTGAGGTACACTGGTTCCCGTTGTGGTAAAGCACACACTTCAAAGAGCACTTGCAGCTGTCAATGAGGAGTTGCCAATCTCTCGGATCGTTTTGAGGAGCGCCGAGTTTAACAAGAAGACCGGCGACATGTCAGCAGTAGCTCATGTAGTCCTCATGCCTTCTACGAAAGAAAGTGATACGCGCCTTCTCGACAAGTAAATTTTTCCATATATAGGCCAGGTAAGCCTATGACTGTATCTCAAAAAGTTGTCCTGATAGAGCAAAATCAATGTGAATACCAAAATTAGTCTAAATCGGTTGAGAAACCCCTGACGATTTTTGTCTGTTACCCCCCATATTCATCAAAATAGATCAATGATTGAGCGACTCTAATCCATTCTTCATTAGGATTTATTTTATGATTAATTTGTTTATAGAATTTACTTCACTGTAAATTTGCAGGATGGACAAGACTCAGCAACTTGAGGGCACGGCTGCGCAGGACAAGGTCTGCCTGCCGATTTATCTGAATGCCGCTCGCTCCACTGTTCTGTTCACGTTATATTTCAAGACCACTGACTCGAGCCACGACTTCTACAAGAGAGGAGTGGCCATTCTGTCATCATCACTAGGATGATGAAGATGCTGAATTGTTGAATCAACAAACTTTTGTTTGTGTGTTTGATTTCAATAAATAAATATTGTGTTATTAGTTATTCGGGTGATTGGTATTTTGAGTCGACATAGTTCATTATTTGTTGATGGAAGCGTTCTGTAATGATAGACCTAAAGATGCCCCATTTGATTATCTAGAACGATTGTTCAATGAATCCTTTTGTTTTAATATTCCTACATTATTTTTTTACTATGTGAAAGTGATTGTAACAAGCAGCGCAACTATTAACAACATCACAATTTGAATGCAAACATTTTTTGACAACACAAACAGATTCTTCACAACAATTTTCAGTGGTCATCTTTCTTTGATTGATATAGTTTTTGTTAATATATTCAAATCTAAAAAAAACAATGAATGGGAAAGTTTAATAAATTTTAATTACTCATAATTTTTATTGGATAAAAAGACATTACATAATTTTTTAAATAAACATTAATTTTTAAAATATATTACATTTAATAAGTTGATATCATTTACTGAAAATATTATTAAAATTCATAATTATCAAACTTTAATTAATTAGTACTTAATTTTAATTTCATTAGATTCAAATAATCAATCAATAAACATATCAATCCCATCTGAGTAGGAGAATGACAAATCTAAACAGCATACAAACAACAAACTTACAACGATATTCAATTGTTATTTAAGTGTGAAATTATTTTTTATAGTAAATGTTTTAATCTGGTCATGGTAAAATGCGGTTCATTAGATTGGACGAATATTCGATTTTCTTGTCATCTTAACACTAACTTAGATCCCTCTTTTTCTCATTTGACTATTTATATACCGAGTTTCATTAAAAGAAAACGGTGATTTCAAATTATTGGTATTTTATAATAATTTGCACAATGTATTTTAATTAAAACAATTGAAATATTTATTTTCCTATGGATCAGCTTGCCGGTGTCTTCGAATTTATCCATGACAATTATCTCTTATCAAAACAAAATATCGTAATTACTAGTTTTACAAATGTGAGGAGGTTCGACACAAGACAAATTTTTTAATTCGACATTTTTTAAATTCGATATATTTTTTTAATTCGACCCCTTAACTGAAATGAAATATTTTCATTATTACTACACATTTTTTGAAACATATTTTCATTAACTAGATTTTTAGTTAGACTAATGAGTTTTTCGGTATTTAATATGAAAAAACGTCAACTTAATATGAACATGTTTTAAAAATATTTGGTGACAGACCTATTACATAGACTTTCAATGACACCATTTATGGTGATGGAACATTTGACAAGTCACCTGACATAATTTATCAGCTTTATACTTGGCATTCTGAAATAGGCACATCATATCCACCTTGCATTTACTTTCTTTTGCAAAAAAAGATACTTATCACACGATGTTTCAAATTCTTAAACAACTACTGCCGCAGTTGTCATCAACAAAGATCTTGGTTGATTTTGAAAAGGCAAGCATGAATGCAGCAAGAGTCGCATTTCCCGATGTAGATGTTAGAGGTTGCTACTTTCACCTCTGTCAAAGTCTTATAAAAAAAGTCAACACTGTTGGATTAAATAATGAATATGAAAGCAACATTGACATCAAACTTAGGCTAAAATCACTTTGTGCCTGATACTGATGTCAGGAATGTTTTTGATATTCTTGCTGTAACATTCCATGATGAGCATAGGTACAATGAAATTCTTACATATTTCTTATCAACTTATATTGAGGGTGCTCTTGGTAGAGCTCCTCAGTTTCCAATAACATGCTGGAACCGTTTTGATTCTGCTGGTGAGTAAAACCGAAAACTACAAATTGTTGTGAAGGTTTTCACAATTCTCTTAATGCTATATTTCAATGCATCCACCCCAATATTTTGACCTTACTTGATGGACTTAGAAGAGATATGGCTTGTCACAGACTGACTTTGGTAAATCCTCTGTCAGGTCGTTCATATATTAGAAAGAAAAAATATGTATCATTGCACGAGGCTATTGCAATGGCTGTGCAAGATTACAATTTCAATTCATCGAATGATGATAACCTGAAATACTTGCGTAGGCTAGCTAATTTTCAATGAATAAAATGTTATAAATTAACTTTTACTTTTTACAATTGTGTGAATATATATTGTGTGAATATATATATATATATATATATATATATATATATAT
>MQRK01235225.1:37403-51726 GCA_001938485.1 Girardia tigrina
AACGCGGTACGAATGATGTGATTTGTACTAATTCTGAGTCTCTTATAGCGCGGTTTCCATACAACGCGGTAGACGGTTTCCATACAACGCGCTACGAATTAGACTGATTTGTACGGTTACATCCGAGTTTCTTATAGCGCGGTTTCCATATAACGCGGTACGCACTCACCGCGTTATAGGAGGGTTGACTGTATTACAATATGCGCTCGCGGGAGTGTGTACGTGTGCGCGTATGCAGTGTAATGCAAATGTTAGGAGTTGATGTTGTTCAAGGAAAAAAATACTGGGCTTTATAGTTAGCAAGTCGTCTAAGATAGGGGTAGTTACCAGCTTATTAAATTACCAGTCCATTATTAAATGGACTATAAACAGAAATAAATATTCAACGATATGGAACCAGTAAATTTTTTTAATACTAAAATAGAATTTTGGTATCTGTCATTCTGTCTATGTGAAGTTCCGGAGTTCAGTAAAACAAATTTAATTATTTTTTTAATCCTGGAAAAAGGGAAAGACATCCGATCTACTTCCCCACAAAAATTAAAAAGAAAATCAATACCTTAAATTTTTCTAAGACTTTTGATGTCAATATAAAAATAATTTATTTATTTAGTTAATTTATTAATAATTTATTCATGCAATAAATTATGAATTAAAATTTTGTGGGGGCAGATCGGAAGTCTTTCCGTTTTTCCAGATATGCTTAATATATTTAACTAATTAATACTATAATAGAATTATGATTTCTGTCTGTGTGAAGTTCCCGATGATTATTAAAGTGATTCGTTTAAAATTCGCCAGACCTGGCGAAGAGTTCATCCTAGTTATATATTATAACAATTTCGTTATTTATTAGTTTAATAGACTGAAAACCATTCTATACTAATTTAATATTATTATCAATTTCACTAAAACTGGTATAATTTATGTGTATTTCCATAGTCAAGTTATACTGCCACAATAAATTCTTTATAAAATCCCATTTTACTATTTTCGGAAGATACTATAATACATTTGTTTGCAAATCATTAGAATAAATATTATGTATAGAAATAATTTATTGGTTATGTTTAATACCATATTTAATGAAATATTGCAAATTAAATTGCTTATTTACAATGGGTCGACAAGGACTATCATTCCCGAGAATATGCGGAAATGACGAATGTGCAAAAGACAATATTCAATTTACTAAAAAAGAAGCGAACTAGTTCATAGAGTGGACATTTGCAGTTTCTTTTTCAAGTTGTACATGTTATTGTTCCAAAAAAATAGGTTTGAAATCTGTAATTGAGTTATTATTTATTAAATTAATGACTCAATAACTTTTACATCGACCTACTCACACAGTTAAAAATAAATGAATAAATTTTAAAAGTTACTATATCGATTTAGGAAAACATAACTGTGTTGAAATTAATTGGTTTAACATTTCAAACATTTTTGATACGTACTCTTGACTTAATAATGTTGAGTCATTACATTTATACATTAATAACACTTAAGTAACGTCCAGGGCCAATTGAACATTGTGAGTCTTTGAGCTCGATGACCGGGACAATTCTTATCTGTGCCTTTTATAAGAATCGTTTATCGAGTGCACCGTTTATTTAAAAATAAACGTTGCTATAAAACCTTTTTCTGCATGTGGAATTACTTCCTATGACTTGAATGATGTTATTTTTTTAAATCCAACACCTTTCGAAAACATTGGATTTCTCAATCAATTGAAGATGCAGAAAAAGAAATTAATGTGATAAAATGACGGAAACTGATGGTGAAAACAAAATTTTAATTAATTAAATCTTTAATCAAATAATGAAAAAAATCAGTTTTTTTACAATTTAATTAAATTAATGTGTTTTATTAAATGAATTTGACCGATTAATTCAACGGGAACAAAAAATAAAGGATAATAACAAATCTACGTATTCTTTTTCATGTATTATTCAAAAGTGCTTTGATTAATAGCTCTAATGAGATTTGTTCGTTCAAATAGCAACGTACCGACAATAATCTAGGGTGTACTTATATTGTACTTACCGTACACTGTACATACACAATATGATTCTTACAACTCGCATGTATACTGTATGATAATTATTAAATTTCTTATACTGTACTAACTGTATGCTGGAAAATTTATTACACAAATTTATTATTTACAAGTGTATAAAACAATCAGTGTTAAAAAATCAAATAATCATATTTTACTGTTATTTTATAAATAAAATGATGAAAAAAAATCATGTTTAAAATATACTAAAAAAATCAGGTTTTCCTTTGAAACAGTACTGATATCTAAATTCTTTGTATCTATAAATATATTTAAAATTGTCAAGTCGTGTTACCCATTTGGATTAGACTATTGATCTGAATACAATTTTTATTGTGACTGTCAATTGTGGTAGTCATTTTGATCGTCATATTAGTGTTTTTAAGATTCCTGCTCGACACGAACATCTATGCTTCTAACTAGCGATCACCAGAGCGATCTAGACACTCCACAGAACTAGTGAAAATATCGAACAAAAGACGCTTTCAATAACCGATGATAGTTGATCCGCAATACGAGATGTTTGAACGATTTTTCTGATGACATTTTTTAAAACACCATTTTTTTTATTTAACCCTTTCCTGGCAGAATTAAGAATATCAATTTAAACACACCAAAAGTATGTTTTTTGAGTACATATAGGGTACCAAAAAATAATTTTTAGTTTTTTTTCTTATACATAAAATATACATATATATACACTGAAATGTAGTAAAATATATGCGAAAGCAGTAAAGTAATTAGAGTAAAAATTTAATTGACAACAAATATATCTTCTTATCGGTCTTCCTTATCGATCTAAATAAAAAATGTTATCCCTATTCATTCATAGATGGCTATACAAGTCTGATATATATTATGATTCCATATGGCATCAATAGTCAGTAAAGGGTTAATACACTTTACCGCATTTAAAAGCTTATTAACATTTATTTTTGTTTGTACAATAGTTTTTCTATGCGCTAAATATAATTTTTACACTCCCCTGCAAACATTCTTTTTAGATTAATTAATAAATCGTCATTTATTATCTCCATAAAAATTATTTTTAATATAATCGTCCATGCATAATCCAGCATAAATCATAAGTTCACCTTGCTACATGAGCTGTAATGCTAAGTATAGGCAAACTTTTTTTTCCATAATCACATCACTAAACAAAAATCTTTCAGTTTAACTTCTATTTCAGCAAGTGTTTTCGGTTTCAGAAAGTCTTTGTTCAAATCTATTTTTATTTTCCTTAAACGGTTTGTATTGAAAGTAAACATGACAGTATTTGCGATGTAGCAGAGGCTGTAAATGAATTAATAATTTTGCGTAGGGAATTGTGAGTGATGTTCATCTTATATTGATATTTTTATGAGTTTACAAACAGCGGTCTCACTTGGTTCCAGAAAATGATTATGAATTTTCATTTTTGCAAAAAAATTTTGACTATTTATTGCTCGGCCATTACAATTTAATGATTTTCTGTTTTCACTGCCCCAATATGCAAATGTCTTTAACTCCTAAGTAGACTCTAACAACTATTTTATAAAAGCTCTTTGAGACTGAAAAATTAGACAAATCTCTACAATTGTGTTCTAAAAAAATATATTAAAATTTATAAAACATCAATTAATTACATAGTCTCGTGTTTATTCCGCACTTATTTATTAGAGATAGTAATTGAGTTATCAGAATCCTCATCTGCTGATACTGGGTTTTAACTTGCATACGTTGACTGTTACTAGGGAACCTCCCGAATCCGCACATTCCGATTTCGATGAAATTTGGTACATATATAGAACTCGCCCCGCTGAATAACATACACTTTTAACCACCTCCTCTTGAGGCTTAGAACTCGAGATATTCGACTTTTTGAGATTTCAAATTTTTTTTTGAATTTTATGTCAAAAGATAAAAAAGCAAAGGGTGAATTTATTATTTATTCATCAAAGTCATCACAAAAATGATAATCAATGTAAAAATGATTAAAACAAAGTGGTGATTTGCACCAAGGAACAAATAAGAAAAGGTATCTCTCCGCATGACAACTGCGAACATGTTAGAAACAAACATTATTGAAACAAAAATCTGTAGGATTTACAAACTGTTCATAGTCATCAAGGTAACCACGATAACACCAAGCATATTTCCAATTATTGACATATCTTGGAGATGAAAATTGATTATGAAGAAGAGAGTGAATTTTGATGATTTCATCTCTTAATGTGAAGCGTTACATTAATCGAATGAAGTAACAGAAGATCTGAAAATTTACGATAATAGTTTTTGTACACACGAAAAAAATATCTATCTAAAGGTTGACACATCCCTGTAGTTTTAGGTGGAATCATCACGATTTTTAAATTCTTATTCTGTTCTTCAGAAGCCATCCTCAAACTGTCATCATTATAACAGCTCCATGAATCAACAAGCAGAAGAGATTCTTCGCCAATATTTGCGAGTAAAACCGTCCTTGTCCAGACATATAAATGCGCCTTACCCAGTTTACCCGATGATGATGCAAGCAGATAGATGCTATTTAGCCTAAAAACCTTTTTCGCAGCTTGTGGACCGAACTTTCCTCCAGCTTCTTGAAGAACTAGCAACATTGGAGATAGAAGACTACCACTCGTAGATATAATAGGTTGGATCGTATATAAATGAGTTGTCGCGTTTACTTGCTGAACAGTCACTTCACGAAGCTGTCCCGGCATTTTTTCTATATTGCTGTGTTGTTTGTATGTAAGCAAATTTCTATGGTAATCAACGTTTATTAAACGTATTTAATTACCTAGGCACCAAAGATGTTATGTCGTTATCAATACGTTTTGTTTACTAAATTTCATGTACTAGTTTTCATTATAGTTAATAAATTTTATTCCTCCGTTAGTTTCCTACCACTGTAGTCGATTTACAACAAACGATTGATGCAAGTATATCTGGTATGTTGGTTATTCACAGATGAAACATACGAATTTAGCCGTGATGTATCTTGAATGCCAAGGTTCGGTGAAATGATTGTTGTCTGGCATGTTTCAGGTATTTCACTGGTATAGTCGGTAAAGAAAAGATAATTAATGGGAGAAATGTTTTGCATACGAATAACATTATTTTTGCTTTACATATTCTTTTTAAATAATCTTTTTGCTACTACTGTTGATACATAATGCAACGATAAAGAAGTTAACAGAATAAAATGAGTTCTTTGAATTGTCATAACATTTACATACTTTATTAAAGTTTTCATAGGATACATAACGTTATACAGCAAGTTATCATGCAAGTCCTCTATTTCTAATTTTTACTTGCTTGTGCAGTTTCTTTTAAACATGTTCCTTCAAAAGAGTTTATAAAAAAGCATTTATGGATATTTCCTATAGTTAAACTGAAAATCAGAAAACAGAATATTCTTATTTGAAATGTGTCAATAATCAATTTCAAGAAATTCCAAAGTTACAAAACCGAAGACAAAATTCCCAAGACCAAATACAACAATCAAAATTTATTATAAAGACATCGTTATTCCAATGGCCGCCACACAATAAATGCACTGTCAAACAGTCTCTAATATCCAATAATACAAAAATGTTTTCAAAAACACAAAAATCATTAATTCAGTCTAGAAAATTAGCTTGTTGCACAGAGAGTGCAGATCTGGAATCGTCACTGCCCCCATCATCTTATATCGACAGTCGAATTCAGAACTCGATTTCATGAACTGACTCATGAGGTTCTGGTCGAACTTATAAATCCCCTCGAAATAATCCGGAATGTCAATCTGGAAACACATTGACAAGACTATAACGAAATTCGTGAATGGAAAATCGTCCTTACAGTAATATTTTGGTAATCCAACAATCTTAACTGACTCTTTGATTTATCGAACTGAACTCGGTCAATGCAAAATTTCCCGTCGATTAAACAATGGGGTGACAGTTTCTCTTTCAATTCACCGGATTCAGTTTCAATATTGACTGATGCAAACCAAATTTCAGGTTTATCATCTGACGTGACATGCGTTAGCGCCTGAAATTCATATGGTAAGGAAAAGCAGACCCAAAAAATAAGGATAATTACTAAACACATTCAAATAATAATGGCAATCTTTGAAATGAGCAAAATAACAAGATTTCGAAAGATATTTTAAAATGAATCCACCACACTCTATCCCGAGACAGTTAATCCCGGACACTTATCCCTGAAGGCACTTGGTCCCCATGTCATTTAATCCCGAGGTAATTGGAGGTCATTTGATACGGAAGACCTGGATTGCTGATGGAACCTTCGCACTTGCACCCATGGGGTTTTTAAGCTTTGTTCCATTCATGCTGCATTTAGAGATGGAATAAATCCAGTTGGTCGCCGCTTGTGTGATCATAATGCAGTTTTATGGCTCATCACTTTTTAAAATTGAACAGTGGAATCAACACGAAGCTGCAACAGCAGAAATTGTGAGAACGACAAACTTAGTTGAAGGGTGGCATCATGTTCTTCAGTAATTCTTTCAATGTCATCACCCGACAACCTGGAAGTTCATGAATAGGATCAGACAGGACATCAACAAACAAGCAACGCTGCTGCTTCAAGGTATCACCAGCATAAGATATCGTACTTTGGATGAAAGAGCGGTGACGGCCTATAATCATGTTGACGTACTTGTGTTTCTACGTGCAATGACTCATATGTCACACTCCTGAAAGTTAATGTTTAATGAATACAGTCGAACATCTATATAACGAAGAGGAAGGGACCAAAGAAATACTTCGTTAAATGGAGGTAATTCTTTATTTCTATGCGATAACAGTGGCCAGGTTGATAGCCAATTAATATAGATTAATTAAATTTCATGTTCTCGTAAGTGATAAAATTTCTTTTTAGTGATGTTTGGAACCATTTATAGCAATTGCAGTAGAGAAGATTTTGTGAATTATATATTTAACAATAGCAACATAAGTACTTATCCAAAGGAAGGGGAGATTAAATGTAATACAATGTCATCATGAGAAAAAAATCTGTATCAGCTGGACCCACCCGGCGACGAAGAGGAGGGAATTACTGGATTACTGTGCGTTCAGAAAATATGAACAAGATCAAAGTTGTACAATCTATGCACTATTTATGACTGTGGATCATATCACAATTGGGTAGTCTTATATCTATAAACAAAAAGATATGACAGTACGAAATGGAAGCCGAAAAAAGAATTGCCTAAAAGCATTCCGAGAGATCTTGTAACTCGTGACCGTGAGAATTTGTCGTCAAATCTTCGGTGAATACAATTCAGTGAACACGTTGTTGACCAATAATTTGTTCAAGCTCAATTTGTAGGCTATCAATACCGCGCTGGTTGCAAAATGAACGTAGAATATTAATACTGTCAATTGCCACAGCCAGAGTAATTGGAGGGTTTTCAAATCTCATCATTTCGATACATTTGTCGTCCGAATCTTTAACAATCTCCTTTGCTGAGCGTACCTGATGCAATCGTAAAAATATATGTGAAAAGTAAGTGGAAAATTAATGTATGCATTACAACAACCCACTCTTCACTTTTTAGACTAAGCGGCATTGACTTCGTTTAAGAGGTAAAATTCTTAGTTGGTACAAGAAAAATCCTTTGTTAAAAAGAGGTTTCGTTAAATAGAGGGAAAAATATATGAAGATTTCAGCCTTTTTGATCGGGACAAAAACTTTGCTTCGTTAAATAGAGGTTCGACTGTAATAATATTTATTGGACACTTTTGCTATTATAAAATGTCATCGAGTCAAGTGTCTTCGGGATTAAGTATTCGGGAATAACTGTGCCGGGACTAAGTGTCCCCGTACCTTTAAAATAATGTATTTTGACGGTATTACCGTCATCACTGCCTTTGTGTTTTTTAACAGCTTATTAAAGTGAAACTAATTTTCGGAAACCTCTTACGTAAAATTAATAGAAAACCTTAAAAACTGGTTTAGAGTTGCATTTGAACATTAATATTTGTATCACGAGATATTAATATTTTTTCCCAATACAATCTCTCCCAATAATTTTTTATATCCATGCAAAGAATTTTGAAATCATTTTTTACTAAAGTTTTTACTTACAAGTTTAATAACGCTCAGCAATATTACTTATACATTTTTAAAGTGTGCTTTAGGACTCGTCTTTCCAATGTATCAGATATTGCAACATATATATTACATATATATTGAGAAAGAGTGATACACAGAGTATTATTGCTGAGATTATGAAAATTTTTAAGTGTAACTTGAGTCTAAATTGTTAGTAGCGTTTATGCTTCTTTAATTATCAATAGATTCAAAGCTTATAAGTCATTACCAATATTTTATTAATATCACAAGTAGAGATTTTCAAACAAATTTTCTTTAATAACAATTTTCATTTCGCCCCATAAAATTTATTTTAATTTAAATTTTATTAATTTAACTTTTTTTGACATCTTATTTAATCAAGCTTTTTATTACTTTTAGAAATAAAATACGACAAATAAAATTAATTTATTCCTTTAAAAAAATCCAATGAATTTGTAAAACTTAAAAAATACAGTCAGATCTCTCGTGTCCGTCGGGGTCGGTTTTTTTGAAAGTGTGACAGATATGAGAGGTCGTTTTCAATGGCGATTTGAAGCTCCATCAAATGAAAATCAAGACGGAATGAGAGGGTGACGGTTAGGAGGGACGGATACGAGAGGTCTGACTGTAATATTAATGTTATTATATTAATTTATTTATATTCGATAACACATTTTTAAACTTTTTTATTAATTCAAACGTTTTTTATTGCTTTTAAAATGCGATTATGAAATTATATTACCGATAAAATTAATTTATTTCATTTAAATAAAATGCAATGAATTTTTAAAACTTAAAAAAATATGTATTATTAAATTAAAAATTATTTAATTAAAATTAAAAATTATTTATTATTAAATGATATTTTTTGAAATTTTTCTTTAAACCAACTCTTTATTATGTATTTTTAAAATATATTCTAAGCACAATAAAATTAATTTTTACATTTATATACACATCTAATTTTAAAATTAATTTGTAAAAAAACGATTTAATTATTTAAAAATACTTTTGTAGTAGCTTGTTATTATAAATTTTATTTATTTTATTATTTCTTTTAAAGTTCTTTTTTTTAAATTTCTACTGAATATATCAACTTTTAGCTTTTTTAGATTTTAAACTCTAATAGCGGTATGGATTAATAAAAAACCTCAAAACTGAAAATTTTCAATGTTAAAATAAATAGTTTTACGTAAGTTCTAGCAAAACTTCGATGCAATCTATTTCCATATTACATAAGGTTTTATTTTATACTGGTTTTATATCCGGTAGTAATATTAATCACCACTGTCCGTAAATAAAAATTAATAATTATCATTGATAGATAGAAACATTTCATAAAAATGATAATAGTTAAACTAGAAAATCAAAAAATTAAATTTTTTATATCCATTCTTTATGCAGACAGAACTCTACTTTGTCAACAAAGATTTTAAAATTTAAAAAAAATTAATTAAAAAAACAAAATAAAAATAATACAAACTACTTATAATTTATAAGTAGATCTTTTCAATTAATATTGTTGAGGAACTCCGAATTTTCCGTTTTTTCCCATTTTGGGATCTTAAAAAGATTTGTTGATCAAATTTTTACATAATAATTTTTGTCATCGAAAGAGAGTAAATGTACAAAGTTTGAAAAAAATCGATTGAGTAAAAAGCCCTCAAAAATAGATTTCTAAATTCCATGAAACTAAAGTAATAAAATAGGTAGAAATACAGTCGAAAGCAAATCTTACTCTCATAATAGATGATAAACCATTCGCTGATAAATCTGAGTCGGCAGCGATAGACGCGACCAGAAGTGACCCGACGAACAACCGGCAATGCAACAGGTGTTGAGATAACATCGTTATGAACGATTTCGATCGAGTGTTGCAATGATTTGTCATGAGATTTCTCTCAATCGAAGATAACAACTCGAAGTTTAAAAACCGACATGGATTGTCAAAGTATTCCAACACAAGCTCGTTATCGTTGATAAAGAAGGCCTTAAATGTCAAGTTACAATTCGTTCATAAAAATCAATATTCTAGTGACATACGGTGAAAAGTGTATTGGACTGAGATTCACTAATGTCAGCACTGTACCAATTTGGAATCATGTGCAAATCAAAAGCTCCGATAATCGGACCAATCAGTTCTTGTAAATAAGCGGCACTTTCATTCTTATCGGTAACCTTGTAATCACGGCTTTTGTTGTTGTTATTGTAGTTTGGAATATGACACAATTCGTTGAGTTTCACTGTGACAACCAAGCCGTGATGAATCAGAGCAACGAGAGCCATGTCCGTTTTTATAACTTGAAGAATTTCAACTAGAGTGAATCTTTGACAATTATACGTTTTAATATAATCGATTTCTTTAGTTGGAAACCTTAAATATTAAAAATAAACCAATGACACTTTATTATCTTAAAATTACATGAACAGTCCATCAAAAAATAAGAACAAAAAACAATTTTAATCATAATAATAAAATAAGACATAAAATTTCTCTATAAAATATAAAACATTTATATATTCAAAGAACATAAAATAAAATAATTATTTCTAAATTCACTTTTCAATTCAATAATCTGTACTTACAAATTAAATTGTAATTTATTATAAATTTTAAAAAATATTCTGTCTAATTTTACTTCATTAAAATCATTTTAATGTAGAAAACAAATCGTTTAAAAATTACATTCATCGAAATATATAATTACAACTTTGATTTATTAACTTCCGAAAATCAGTCACATGTTCAGGAAATGTGAATACAAAAATGAAAATTACATGTCAGAAAAAAATCAAAAGGGAATTAAAAATATATTTTAAGTTAAAATACTTATAGTTTAGCAGGGAAGATCTTTGGTGGTGCCAGTGAGAATGCTTATTTGCGTCATCAAGCCAAATACAAAAAGTCCAAACTCTGTCATTTTGAAGGTATTATTAAATTATAATTCTTTAAATGTTCACCACATTTAAAAATTCGCGTATAATACTGAAATATTTCAACATCTCATTTATCACAATCTGTCCAGTATCAGTGGTGAGAGCTGATAAAACTTTCAATTCTTTAGCATTATCACACGCTTTTATATCTAGACTACAATCATCAGTGTTGATCAATATCAATATTCTCTTTCGGTCATTTATCTGGGATTGTTTTTGAGTAAAATCAGTCAATTTATTGACATCTAAACATGTATTTTTTTGGTACCGTAGCCTTTGGGCCGTGGGTGCACTCAATTATACACAAGCATATGGCTTGGGTTTGCATATTTATTTGAGTGTCTCAGTAGGCAAGGAACCTGGTGGCGCCTATCTTCTCTCCAGATATGGATGACCGTTGGCTCCAAGGAGCTCATCCACCCTTTGCTAGGTTTTGTTTTTCATCCTGTTAGGTGTCCACACACCTCTTCACCCAGGTTGCTCTGGGTGAAGAGCCGGTTTAGTCGCCAACTATTCGACCATGGGACAGATAATACAGGTTTACATGGTACCTGTAGCAGACAGATTGCCTGACCTGACCTGTAGTCACTGGTCCCGCGATTTCCCCATCGGTCACACAAATAAGTACTAACGCGGCCGTTGGTTGCTTGACTTCGGAGAACGGACGAGATCCGACGTACCCAACTGCTGCCATTGACTACTCATTTATTAGGACAACAAATAAAGATAAAATACAGTAAAACCTATCTATAATGTTTGTTTTTAATTAGTCTATTTTGTATTTATTTGTCACATTGAAAATTAAAACAGATTCAAAGCATTATTTTTTCTATTATTCATTTATTTAATTTATATTCATTCCCTCTCTATAAGCAACCTTTCTTTTAGAGGTACTTTTCTCGGTCCCAAATAGCTCCTTATAGAGAGGTTATACTGTACTATCTTTTCTTGATTGCTAATAAAGACAAACGGGTGTTTTAAGACGGATATTTGCAAAAATAAAAGGACATACAGCCCGAAACGTTGTTCCAGGTGAACATAAGAGAGATATCACATCTCGAAATATGCAAAGTATATAGTCTTAACAAAGATTTTTTAAATGCTGAACATAGAAAACATTGTAAGTGACGGGAAATTTCCCGAGAGATGATAAATAGGATAATATTTCTCTATCCTAACATAACTCTCGAAAAACGTACTTATTATAGTTAAATAAAGGCTTAAAGCAAGGTCCCATAAAACATCGATTTATTTGAAGAGCTTTTGTCTTACAGCGATTGAGACGCTTCCAAAAATTATTTTGTGTAGTTCAGGTTTTTATTTTGTAAAATGAGTACCGTTTTTTAAAATTATTTTTTATTTTCAATTGCGAATTGAAGTGGTAACTTGAACGAGTAATTGTATTGAGAACTATATTCTTTCAGCTTTGATCAATTCATTCAAAATCCAATTTTTAATTCAGGTTATCATATTGAAATTTCGATTTTTATTTATGATTCATCATTTAATACTGACAATTTATTTTTGGTATCAATCACAAAATAGTTCTTGCAAGTAAAAAAAATTATGGAAGGCAAGGTTTATTATTTTGTCAACTATGATGTGGGAGTTTATCTAAACTTTGTTTGATGGGATATGTGATTGTTGATTATCTGATATTTCTAATTTTTGTTATATGTTGTTTTAATAAAAAATATCATTTATTAAAATCGAAAATTTCAATCAACATCAAAGCAAAAGGAACCCAAGGATCCAGAGTCAACGAGGGCGGGGAAGTGATAGCATGGATGAATTGAAAATAAGAAACGTTATTGGAGGAGTTTAATAAAATCAAAAGATGAGATTGTCGTTGAGCCACCAGTACATTGACATTATTCCGGTCTACAAAAGGCAAAAACAGTCGTTGTTATTGCAACGATGAAAGAGAATTTAAATTATTTTCTCAATACATGATATACTGAAGTACGGAATTTTTAACCGTCATGCATATGTTTTTATTACAACGAAAGAACATTAAATCTAGAAACAGTAGACGCATTAAAAAAACTTCTGTCTGAACTGTCACCTCCAAAGACTAGTTGACTTTGAATTCTTGTATTCTATCAATTCATATCCCGATTCTACATATAGAACTTAACGCTGTTATTTCTATCTCTGTCGGAATGATTATATTAAAATCAGCACTATCTGTATTGTTGGTACCATTTAATGTTGTAAAAATTGTTGATGATCCGTTTTGTTATTTTTGTATTTTGCGTTATCAAACACGTATATTGTAGAGACAAATCGTGATATCAGAAACTTAATTAGTAAGCATTCACGATCGAGTCAATTGAGGGGTTATTGACCACTAGTTGCGCAATCACTTCCTCAGTTACATTCAAATTTTTATTAATTTTGTCTTTTGATTTTAAATAAATTGACTCCACAGAATTTTTAATGATGTTATTTAAATATTTCTTATTATAACCATTAATACTAAGTCTATTATGAAGAGTATCAATTTCTTTATCAAAAATTTCAAAAGAAGAAGTTAAACTCCAAACTCTATGCACTAGACCCTTAATCATATTTCTATTATATTTTTGGTCACAGAAACTACTCGGAGTACTGTAAAGACCAGTGTCCGTTGGTTTTCTGTAGACGCCTATCATGAATCTATTCTGCTTCTTTTTAATCAAGACATCCATAAATGATATTTTATTATTACTTTCACTTTCACAAGTAAAATTAATGTTTGGATGTAAATTGTTTATAAAGTTTAAAAAACTATTCACATCTTCCTTCTTTTTAAATATCAGAAAAGTATCATCTACATACATGGTATAGAAGATTGGTAATTCACCTGTAAAATTTTTTAATTTTTGCTCCAAATTTTGTAAGAAAATTGAAGCCATTAACGGAGCCAATGGAGAACCCATTGCAACTCCATCAATATGCAAAGTGATTCGTCAAATCATATTAGAGTATTTTGACGTAACACAGTGTGACGTAATGGTCATCTTTCTATATAAACAATAACTTTCTAATTAAATATAGAACTGAAGATGCCACAAAAGTGGCGAAACATGTTTTCCAATAAAAATTTAAAATTAAAATGGTGTTATTTTTGTTTAATTATTAAATTACCATTTGATTTAAAGAAATTAAATATATATATATACAGGGTGCGGCAGCTATTTGAGAACAAAATGACATAAAGTTCAAAAAATGAATATACAACAGAAAAATAACATTTATTACAATTTAAAATTTTACATATATTAA
>MQRK01235228.1:4651-15538 GCA_001938485.1 Girardia tigrina
GATAAAATATTAAATGAGTCAAATAGTAATAATAAAAATCTTAATAATACTATTCATCAAACGATTTCCCCTAATACAAATTATAACCCACTTGAATCAAGGCATATCTTATCGATTCCGTATTCAGAGGGTTTTAAACATTTAAAATCATCAATTTTGAAAAGTTTGATCCCAAATACCAATAATCTAAAAATTATTTCCCAGTCATATAAAATTCGTGATATGTTCAGTAATAAATCTCCCACTCCTCTCTGTTTGTTCTCCGATCTTGTTTATAAATATACATGTAATGTGGGTGTAACGCCACATATATATATATATATATATATATATATATATATATATTGAGTCTTGTGAACGCAAGTTTAGTATTTCGAAAATATAATTTGATTATATATATAATTTGTGATTATATATATATAATTATATATATATAATTATATATATATATATATATAATATAATTTATATATATAATTAAATATAATTTGATTTTAAAATTTAATACATATAATACATTTTATTAGTAAACATATAGTTGCATATAAGTTCAGAATTATTAAAAAAATATTTCTATTTAATAGATAAACACATTCATGGAATTCTTAAAAACGAAAATATTATTACATAGTTCGCCAGAATATGTGAATCGCATTTCCCATAGATGCAACATTCCATTTACCACTACTTGATAAATTAGTTATTCATGACGATCATATTATCAAAAAAAGTAAGAAAATGAAATAATCTGAAAAAAATTAAACAATTAATTAATGAGATCAGAGTGACAACTTAAATCGACCATGTCCAATTAATTAGATTTTACTTACATGGTATAACTTGTAGATGAAGAACTATCTTTTAACTGTACAATAGTTTGTCATAAGAGAGAGGTTAAATCAGATTTCTAAAAATAAGTTCTCATATAATTTATATTTAAAAAAACATTTTTTCCATGAAAATTTAAAGATAATAAAGAAAAAAATGAATCAAAATATATTTTTAATTTAATAAAAAACTAATAATAATTAAAAAAGTATTAACGTTAATTAATCAAATTTAATAAGGTAATTTATTTCGAAGAATTACGCTGTCCAATCTACAGACTAAATTAACGGACGTTTAACAGCTTATTAATTAATAATGCCATTAGATCCTATCTGAACATATTTAACAAAAAAGTTGACTGTGAAGTTTGAACATTAATTTTAAAAGTCTACACGCCTCTTATTTTCAATTACTTTTAAATCGTTTACACAGAATTATAAAATATTTTTTCTTTTTTTATAATTTAAATTATGTTAACCAATATTTTTGACATTGTCAAATCATCAATGCTCTTTAATCCGTTTGGAGAAATGACGAGATATCTCTCTATTGTATATAGATGTCCATAAATTGAGAGTGCATTTATAAAGGAAAATATATTTATAAATTGGACAAGAAAACATTTATATGGAAACATTTACATTTGAACGATGTTTCATTTATAATATCAATTGATTATAAAATTAATATTCAAACTTCACACTCAACCTCTTTGCAAAACGTCTCCAATAAGTAGCACATGGTATTATTGATTGCTTTATTATTTATTTAATAATTATACTTGCTTATTCTACAAATTTAAATTAAAAATAAATAATAAATTAATTTTCAATTTTCTCGCGTACATAAATATTTTAGCTATACTAATGATTTTTAGGAAGAAAGATGCGGTTATATATCTATAATTAAAACTTTTGATCACATAACACGTAAATGATTCTTTCAGACGGCTAGATTTTTAATTACTAAAAAATGATATATTTGATTTATGTATTATAAAATGAATGTTATTTCTTCTTTCTTAGATATTTAATATATCAAACAATATTTCTTATTCTATAAAATATATTTCATAACTTTTATTTTTTTCTGATATGAAAACCACAAATCTGATCATATATAAATAATAATAGCTTCTATAACGAGGTACAAATTATTTTTATTTAATATCCAGATGTATTTATTTTGAGAAGAAGAAAATAAACAAATATTAATAATTTACATATTCATTTTAAATAAAGTAAAATAAAGAATATATGATTAGTAAATTAAATTAGATAAATAAGTTAATTTATTATGAAATTAATCAAATTAATTCAACAAATGAAAACAAAGATAAGAAAAAGTTATATTAATAATAATTTAAAAAATTAGGAAAAATATATCAATGAATTAAAAAAAATAATTAAATAAGTATTTAATTTGTGCAATATGTGAAAGAATAAAAGTCTTTTAAAATTATACATAAAAGATTATGAAACTAAAAAAATCTTAGTAAAATGAAAAAAAAAACAATAAACAATAAGATTAATACAATGTGATAAATACGCATTGACTATTCGTGAAAAATATTTTCTGATGTCTTGTTTACATATTGTATATTGTTTGTTACTGTATTTTTTAAGTGGTGCCCCTCTCAATTCTGATGGTAGATTGATATTTTCAATATTCGGATTATTCAGCCACACTATCCAATTGGGTTAAGAAGAATTTTTAAATTTTAAGCATTTTAATATTCATAACAAAAATGATTAAATGATTTAATTTATAACTAAATTAAAATAAAATTTAAGTATCAATATTTATGTAAATATTTTTAAAAACTTATGATATTTTAAATACTTTATTAATTTAAATCATAAAATTAATAATGAATAGTTTTTTCAATAATTAAAATTAAAAAAAATCTATCGAAAATCTACTAGTGAAGGTTTATTGAAGATTTTTCTAATGACAACTATAATATAGTAATATAGTAATAATAATTATATTTTTTTCAAAATTTTTTTCATTTTGTACTTTTAATGAATATTCATTTATTGGGTTTTGTTACAAAAATTATGTATAAATGTGCCGGTACATTGCGACTACTAATTTCAAATGTTTAAATATTATAAACTAAATGAAAATATTAATAAAAGATATAAATGACAAATTATTCATATTCATTTGCGGATTTTTCTGATGGCTAAATCGGTTCTAATCTAGGGCCACTAGATGAAGAAAAACCTACTGGTAGGTTAATAATTATATTTTGTGATCAAAAATATGTACTTTTTTAACATGCGAATTACCTTAATCTAAACAGTTTAATTGTTTTTCTTAAAAATCATAGTACTTTGACAATATTAAACTTGTTTAAAACTACAATATTATTAAATTCATAATTTCTGATGTAAATAATAAAGATTTACATTTATTTATTTATGTATTTATTATTTATTTATTTATTTATTTATTTATTTATTTATTTATTTCTTATTTACCTTAAGAACATTTGTGAAATGATTATGGTGTCTAATCAACAATGAAGCTGTTATAGAATTCAAAAATTTTTATTACAGACACAATTCGGATCATCCTTTAGATAATACATCGTTTATCTTTCATTTGTATAAAAAATTAATAATTTTTATCTGATTATCTGTTTACTTTTATAATTATTAAATTATTATTATTAAATTAACTTAAATTCAGAAAGTGGGAAAAAACGAAAAATTTTCAAAAATATTTACTATATATTTTATAGGGTTGAAATAAAAATAAAGATTAATTATTTTTAAATATTAATTTGCTTTATTTCTTTAAAAAATTAATATAAAACTTATCAAATTATTTAAAATTTTACATTGACTTATTTATTTTACATTAAAATAAATTTAAATATTATATGTAAATTTAAATCAAATTAGTTTCAGATTAAATGAATAAAATAGTAATCATACATCTACATAGAAATACACCATCCAAAATCAACACTCAACATTCAAATGCAAAACATCAAAAATTATAAACAATAGGTTCATGTATCAAAAATATGTATCAAAATTTATATTATATTTAAAAATAAATTGATGTATATACTATTTATTTTTAGTATTATATTATTATTTTTGTGATTTAACGTAGACCATTTGTAATTTTAAATGAATAATTATTTGTTCTTTAAATGCGGAACACTTGACGATGCTCTATTTAAGAACGAAAATGTTATAAATTTTAATGAAATAATAAATGTTTACTCCTATAATTATTACATTATTATTTATTTTATAATTTTAAAATTATGAAATTTGAATTCAGAAAATGAAATATAATAAGAAATTTTAAACAGACTGCTATTTTATTATCAAACTTTATTTCTTTGTTATTTAAAAATTAATTTCTTGGAATATGTAATTTTAAAATGATACTATAAAAAGTAATCAAACCAAGACTGATTCTTATCAGACGAAAGATAATATTGTCCATATCGATTAATAATTTGATGGGAAAATTTTGATCAAAAGAAATTGAATCTTCAATAAGACTAATAGAAGAAAGAATTGGTAAATGATCAATACGATATTGGGTTAAGACTATCCGGTGTTTCACTAGATTGATAACAAAAAGGCTCAATCAACCTGTTTAATGATTATTTAATAAATATTTTTAATGTTTGCAATATATACAATATTTGTCTATAAAGTGTGTTTGTATGTTTGTTTTTCGGTCACGCTTTTAAATGTAAAATTGCTGAGAAACCAGAGTGAATCCATTTAAGAACGTGGTCAATGTTGTGAACCCACATCAATACAGCTCTGTCGGTACAGCGCATTTGCCGAAAGTCGCCCGGAAGCCGACGAAATCGACCAAAAACCGTATAAGTCGTTAAATGGTTAAATTAACACTGATTTCGAATAATGACGATTTTGATAATTCCTACAAGTAATTTCGTGAAAATTATTATGAAAATACTAATTAAATACTAATTTATTTAATAAATGATGATTTTTATCACTTATTTACTAATTATTTTGCTAAAAATCAATTTTGTATAAATTTCAATTTTTCGTTATTATTAAATAATATCAATATTCCATTTATAATTAAGTTTATTATTAATAATGCAAATCTAAAACAAATTAATGGTGAAAATTTAAGTAATAAAATTTATATTGATAGCATTACTAAAATAATTTGCAAGAATAAAATTAATACAAAAATTTTTAAATAATTACTATCTGTAATTAATTGATTGACTGTTAAATAAACACAGAATTCGAAACAATGAATAATAAATTCTAATAATTACGATTTAAAAATTAAAGCTGAAACTTTTAAATACGAACATTCAGCTCCCCGTCATATATGAAAGGTCTTTTTCTAGTTAAGTAATATTTCTTTTTTAAATTAATAAGGGGAAATCACTGTATTTTTTTGTGAAAGAACAAAAATTTTCTCCTGCGTCTCGCCGATGTCGTGGTAAAATGGGATGACGGGTGAATTCAATTTGAGAACGAATGTTTCACAAAACTAGTCGAATGAGTTCACCAGATGGAATGTTTACGAGTATTTGACATTCATTTTACATAGTTGTGGTATTGTATCATTCAATAAATGTATATTCATTGGGATGAATACTAAATACTCTTGATCTAAAAATAAATGTTGAAGATGGAAAAAATATGCCAGTCATTAAGAATAGATACAATATTGTAAAACATGTATTTGAGAACGAAAAACCATTTGATAAGCATAAACATGTGATTCAGAAAACTGTATTGCTTTGTTTTTTAAAACACTTTTTTTACTCTTAATTAATTTGATTTAAATTTACCTACATTGAATTTAAATACGATTTCATTGATTTTCTATTTTGTTAGTCCAATTTCGAAATCTCACTGTTATTGTTACATCTGGAATATTTAAAAGCTTGAGAAGAACGAAAAATTTAATGTTATAATGTGAAAATTTCTAAAACAAATTCGAATCGGTTAAAAACGGTCACTGCAGTTTCATCATTAGTAATTAAACATTTTTAGTAATTAATTAAGTTTTGTGTTTTTCGGTTTATTTTTATTATAATTTAAGGTGTTTACGAGCGAGTAAAGTTTTTAAAATGCGTGATTATCAATAAAGTTATTTATTCTCAATAATGAAATAGCTCGAAAAATGACTGTTAACCAATCTTCAATGTCTCGTCTTTATCTGTATATGAATGTATCACGGATAGAAAATGCTCTGCATGGCTACGGATCACCATTCCAAAAATGGATAACATAATTAAAATATTTCGGGTTTTCGTTAAAATTATTTATTAAAATTATAATTAAATTCGGAAATAATGCATCACTTTTCGTAGCAATAATATAGTATTAAATATCTAAATTTTAAATAAATGTGTTCGGGATTCAAATTGATTTATTATGTTTATAATATTTTAAAACAACACTCATCCATTAAAAAATATATTTATAGACAATATATTTCGACGGATCTACCGTCATGTTCAGGTCACTAATTAATAATCAATTCACCTGTATATAAATACAAAAATGCAGAACATAGGCAAAAATGTAAATGTGATGTTAATTTTGATTATTTCAAAACTCTGTCTAAGCATTTTGACAGTTATTGGGAGAGTGTCGTGTGAAGCATTACTAAGTAGGTCACGTTGCCATAAAATCAATGTTCAATCGGCAGTCTCATCCAGCTTATTAAGAATTTTTGATTAGAATGATTTCATGCAATCGATTACATTTCGTTTTATTTATAATATTTTGTTATCGTTATTACTTCAAATCCCTATCACATCAACAATTATTCTCAGGACAATTTAAATCATCATCTAATGACGAAACAATTATTGAATATCTCTGAAAAAAATTATATAAATATGAAGGAATAATTAAATTATTAAATAATTAATTTAAAAAAAGAATAAAATTTAAATAAACTCAGGTTAAATAAAATAATTAGAATTATAATTTAAACAAATAATGTGAAATATGTTCACTTTAAATGAACATTTGAAATACTCTTTATCGAGTCATGTGACTCGTTTTCATTATTTTTCTCTCTGGATAAACCGAATCGAGAGACTTCGAGGTGTATGGGATAGAGGGAGTGGAAATTTCCAGAGTGTTAATGTGTGCCGTGTGAGGGATAATTTGGAATGTTGTAAGTTTGTTGTTTGTATGCTGTTTAAATTTGTGACTCTCCTACTCAGATGGGATTGATATGTTTATTGATTGATTATTTGAATCTAATGAAATTAATTTAATGATATTAATTTTAAGTACTAATTAATTAAAGTTTGATAATTATGAATTTTAATAATATTTTCAGTAAATGATTTTAACTTATTAAATGTAATATATTTTAAAAATTAATGTTTATTTAAAAAATTATGTAATGACTTCTATCCAATAAAAATTATGAGAAATTAAAATTTATTATTAATGGTTCCCATTCATTGTTTTTTTTAGATTTGAATATATTAACAAAAAAACTATATCAATCAAAGAAAGATGACCAATGAAAATTGTTGCGAAGAAACTGGTTGTGTTGTTAATAAATGTTTGCATTCAAATTGTGATGCTGTTAATATGCTGAGTTGTTAATTGGTATATGAATGAATACGTAAGCCGAATTAAATTGTTGAAATGGTGAAATACTCGCTCCGATTGGCTTTCGATATACTATAAAGACTGATTCTTACAATAAGACTGATTCTGAACAAAATTTACTGCTAATTTTAAGGTCGAATTATTATTTCAATTGAAAATTATTTCAGATCAATTTTAATCAAAAAGCTTTGTCGCTTATGATTTTATTTTCGTTGAAATTAAAAAATCTCGATTGAAAATGGTTTTTGATTAATTATAATCAATTTAATTTGTTTCGATTCAATTATAAAGAAAATTGTCTCTTATGATCTATTTGAAACATTAAAATGGCTATGAACATCATTTATTTTTAATGGGCCCATCACACTGAGACAGAGATGCTTGATTTAATTTTCCTGCGCCCCTCTGCTTCCATCGACTGGTTTTCATTGCAACCTGGGGATCGGCCGAAACAAAATGATTAAATTCATTTTAGTTGACAAAAAAAATTATATTCTTAATTGTATTATATGCATGAGTACATTTTATATTTACATGACGGAAATTTACCAAAATTCTTAGAAATCGATATCTTATGTCACTAAGTTTTTAGATTTGACAACAAAAGAAAATGGAAACGAAAAGAAATTCTTATCACAGTATTACAATGTGTTGTGTACAAAATATGTAAAAAAATTAAATTTATTTTTAAATTTTAAATTAGAAAAAAAAGTATTTGGTGATATAAAATACATCTTTGGTTTGAATTTTCGAAAAAAAGGCGAGTGATTTTTTGAAAATTGAAATAAATTTTGAAATATTTATTCTCTAGTGTTTATTGCTTTCATCGTTCGATTTTATTGTATTAAATACTATCGCTAAACAATTTTTCGACAAAAGTCTTGTCCCGGAATCAGTTTTAGAATAAGTTCCAATCCAAGAGTCTCCAGATCACTATTCGTCGTCCGGAAAAAGAACGAGAATTTTTGAAACTTGATTTCTGTCGAAACTCACAGGATAAATCAAGGGGATGAACGTAGATTTTTTCACATAAAAGGTCAAAGTATTTTTATGCAGCTAGAATCGTTGATCATCACATAGTCACAGACAGAGCGCGATTTTTTTAGAAGGTTGCCGAATTGCATGAAACGACTTCCAGAAATATCCACAAGGAATGTACCGTTACGTACTGCAACATATATTACGTTCTTAACATATGAACCATGTTGCTCCATACATTTCCCTCATAAGCTTATGAGGTTATCAAATGCATGTTTCAAAGAAATTCAGAGAAAGTCAACCAGAAACATGCATCTTTCTTTACTAATAAGGAGATGTAGTGTGAGCTCTGTCAATAAGACTTTTCTCTCTTTTGTGATAATTTTCTAACACAATTTCCGTTTTTCTTCTTAAGTTTAAATTAGTCTTCCTTTTCTTTTCAAGTTGCAAACAGATTTTTTCCTCCATTTTAAAAATTTCGAATCCCATTTCCGATCGTCGTACGTGATGAACAATCGTTTTTATGTTTCTTGCAGATGTTTATAAATCTCGGTCTTACCAATTTTTTTGAGTGAAAAGTTTGATAACATTTCTGTAAACAACCGATGAAATTGTATTACACGGAAAAATATTTTTCTGTAATTACTCAAACTGTACATGCATGTGCTCCTGTGTGCTCCACATCGTTGTTTACAATATGTCATCTATTCATGACAACATTGTTATCGTTAACACACATTCATTTATAGGTTAGTCTAAAGAATCATTGACCGCATCGTGTACCTAGGCTAACTAAATAGTCCTTAGCAAAATTTATTAATGTAACATAACAGGGAAAAGTTCGAACTTCGTTGTACAACTAAAATATAATAAATTTATAAATTAAATTTAATAAAAAAATCATCTTCGCTTTCAAAATACAATAAAATATAATAAATATAATAAATATCTTTTTAATTTTACCTTATAAAAAATAATTTCAAACATAACAAAAAAAATTCCTTTGCTTTTATTAATTAATATCATTAAATAAATAAGTCGTATATAAAAAAGTAAACCATAATAGTATTATTAAAGCCAGGTAACAGCATTATAATGGAAATAGAATGTTTCAAAATAATTGATTAGCAAACACTCGGAATCCAAAATAAATAAAAAAGAAAAATAAATAAATGAATTCCAATTTAAACCTCTGATAGGATTTACAAAATAAAAAATAAATATTTGTTATTTCTTATAACCAGCTTTAGTTTACCATAAAAGGAATGACGAAAATCATATTTTTATTGTACAACGCAAAAGAAAGAGTCAAAAAACTTTTTTTTATATAGAACAGAACTAATTTCGATTAAAAATATTTTTAAACGTATTTATGAAGAATAAAGGGAATTCAATTATTGATACCTGTGAATGTGTAGGGATTTTTTTGCATTTTCCTTCTTTATATTCAAGAAAATAAATTCAAACTGAAATCCTTTTATTACATATTTTTACATCCATGACATAGAAACACTTTTAAGCTTCCACCAAAACCATTAAGTTTTATAACAGTGATATTCCCAAACAGATCAAGGTATTACAAATGAGAAAAAAATATTACAAATTACATAAAAAGTTTTTATTTATGTATCTTATAAAGTAAATTTTATTTAACCTTTAACAGGATAGAAGAGTCTTTTGGACTCTTTTTTTATTAACCGTACGTAAATCAAAATAAAAATAATAATTCAGATTCAATTTTTTAATTTAATTACATTTTTTAACTAATTATGAATTTTATTAAAAGAATGTTCGAATTTTTTCGAAGTTTTTAAAATAACGTTCAATTTTCAGCTTAAGAGTCCTTTGGACTCTTCTATCCGTTTATCTTACAAAAACATTCTACCCGGTTAAAGGTTAAATCAATTTAACTCAAGAGTTTTAGAGAAATATTTAATATTTTTAATTTTCGAAATAAAGTGCATTCGAAGAAATGATCGTTCGAAGTAATTGTTTTCAAAGAAAATTTCGGATACCTTAATTTTCTTAGTAAAGTTACGTATCATTATGTATACTCTTTGCTTAATTTTTTATCTTTATCGATAATAATATTCTGTTATCTTATTTCTAGGTACAAAACAAAAAGGTTTAGATACATACCTCAAAATAATCTTGAATTAATATTCCCTTATGTATAAATAAAAATTATTTTATGAAAATTATTTGAATTTTTACTTAATGTTCTAGTAATAATAATGTTTATCTAGTGATTATTTTTTATTGTCATTTTTAATGTAATTTGTTTATATAAAACTAATCTTCAAAATTTTATACCAAACTCGTTATTTTTATTTTATGTACAGCTATCTTATGTTTTGATTTATTTTTAATCTAATTTCTAAGTAGGGGAAAAATGCGGGTTCTCCACCACCCCCCCGGGGGAGGGGGTGGTGTAACTAGTTATCGCGCGGTTACCATGGCAACGGTCACG
>MQRK01235231.1:3484-15655 GCA_001938485.1 Girardia tigrina
TAAATATTCAAATATTATTTAAACAAATCAAAATTAAAAGAAAAAATATTAATATAATAATAAGTACTTGAATAAGGAAAATAATTTATATTGGCAGAATAAAAATATTTCAAAGGAAAAATAATTATCATTATAAAGTTGTTTGCGTTAATCATTTTGACGACCAGTATATAAAATTACAGACAGTTTTAGAATAGACGACTTTCTTAAGACTTAGAACTGAGAATTTCGAATTAAGAAGCGAGAACAAAAATTAGACTTAAGACTGAGAATTGCGAGAATAACGACAGACACCAGACGCTAGAGCCGAACCAGATCCCGAATTAATACGAAAAATCCACCACTACCGACAGACGAAGCTAGTAGCATCGAGAGAGAAATCTTAAAACCGAGTTGATTCCACGGACAGACGTTTCGATTTATCGATGCGTCGATTGGCGAGTGATTCGAGCCACTAACGAGCAATAGCAAGGAGCAACCCTCTGATCTCGACCACACTGTAATTGAGATTTTTTTGGTAATTTGAATAAACGTATTTAATTGAATATTATCTAATCTGAATAAATGTTTAATTAATCTGAATAATCTGTTTAATTAAAATCAACCTGAAAACCTGAATATCTGTAATCCCGAATTAAGTAGATTTTTCCCGGTCGTCGTCATTCCTCGTTCATTCCTTAGAAAGATAAATAATCCAACTGATCGTCGAATGCACATGATTAATAGTTCGAATTGTAAATCGGATTGAAGGGCAAAATCTAGAGTATTTAAACAAGCGAAATCTTTTAATAAAAATCTTTAATAATAATTCTTTGAATAAATGTATTTAATTGAATATTATATTTATCAGAAATGTAATTATCGAAGAACCTCCAATCAATAGAATCTTTTGACGAGTATTAATAAATATTAAGATAAATATTAATGAACATTATAATAATAAATATTAATATAATAATAATAAATATGTAATAAGTATTTAGATAAAGATTAAGGTAAATACTAATATTAATTGATAAATTACGGAAAATCATGTGCCCAAGTGAAATTCTTTATCAGAAAATTCTAATGCTGATTCTCTAATACTGATATAGATTTCAATATCACGATACGATATTATTTGTTTACAGTACCGATGTCGGAAATAAATGCTATAAATTATAAAAAAACAATTTCAATGTTACTGAACATAATATAAGTGTGAGAATGAGAGTAGTTAAAGTGGAGTTGAAATTAGAAGACCTGTTGTCGATATAGAATAGATCGATATGAAATAATTTAATGAAATAACTGGAAGTAAGCAGGTATGAGAGAAACTGACACGAAATAAAATGAGTTAGTACTGATGACAGATAATATATATTAACAAAACCTTACGTGAATTAATTAATCCTAATTTCAGACTGATCAACAAGACACATAACAGTGCCACAAGTTATAATATACGCCACAACAATTTACAGAACGAACATGAGCGAGGCATTCACTATTGGAAAATATGTGATCACACAGCATAAAATCATCCCCGAACGACACTGATCTAGGCGGGGGCCAACAGTCCGTCCTCTCTTTAATCGAACCAGCAGGCCCTCCGAGTTTGGCACTGCTAGTCAGGTGTCAAACAAGGAGAGGCGTCCGACCCGTGTACAGTCAAACACATTACAGAGGATAAGTGAATAAATTCATAAAATGACATTGGGTTGTGGTTGACCCTTAATAACCACTGGGAACTCGTGAGCTTTCGAAAATTTTCTAACTCGAGAGGGTCGTGGCAATATTCAATATTTTCAATTCCGATTGGACATTGGCCGACAATTATTTTTCCGTGACAAAGACGTTGAATTTTTTCGATAATTTCATATTCGTCTTGTTGACTTCTCATCATTTGCTCCGTTATTCCGTGGTGTTTTTCCCCGTACAAATTATCTTCTGCCTACCGTCTTGTCGCGTATAAATGGCGCACGCCATTTATTTAAATTCTTTAATTGTAACAATTTTTGAAAATTTTTGTAATTTTTTTTGAAATTTTTTATCTATTTCTTGTTGTCCCAGAACTACTCCGATAGCATAACCACTCGCATCTGCCATGGGTATAAAAAGTTTTGTCATGTCTTGGTATCTTAAAATAGGCTTTGATATCAGTTTTTCTCTAAGAATTTCTAAAGCGTTTTGTTGAGCTTGTTTGCACTCAAATTTTTTTATCTTTTTGTAACAATGAATTTAACGGATGTGCAATATGAGAAAAACTTTTAATAAACCTTCTGTAATAACCAGCTAATCCTAAAAATCTTTGAAGCTGTTTGACATTCTTTGGAGTTGGAAAGTTTTTAACTTTTTCAATATTATCGTCATTTGGCATTAAATCTTTTTGCGATATGGTATGACCAACATAAGAGACTTGTGTTCTACACGATACACATTTTGAGGGTTTAAT
This sequence comes from Girardia tigrina, assembly GCA_001938485.1. Classification (NCBI taxonomy): domain Eukaryota; kingdom Metazoa; phylum Platyhelminthes; order Tricladida; family Dugesiidae; genus Girardia; species Girardia tigrina. Next base: position 5,919 of record MQRK01235231.1, read on the forward strand.
CTTTAAATTAGTTAGGCCTAACCTTCTAAGTACAATTGCCACATGTATATTATGTTCTTCAAAATTCTCTGAAAAGATTATTATATCATCTATATAAGCTCTCGCATGGTCTATGTCCATTAATATGAAATGAAGGCCGCTTTGGAATAACGGGGGTGCTCCGGTTAAACCAAATGATAACACATTGAATTCGTATAAACCTTTCCCATCGGTGAATGCCGTTTTCATTTTATCTTCTTCCTTTATTCCGAACATTGTACCAATTAAAGGTAATGGATAGGTATCCTTTCTCGTAACCGCATTAAGTTGTCGATAATCAACACAAAAACGTTGAGTACCATCTTTCTTTTTAACTAATACAATGGGTGATACCCACCGAGAAAAGATTGGCCTAATTACATGTTGAAGCATTCCTTTGACTTGTCTGTCACATTCATTTTGTAAGGTATGAGGGATTTTGTATGGTCTTTGTTTAATTGGAGTTTCGTCGAGCAAAGGTATCTCATGCTCTAAAACATGAGTTCTTCATAGGTCATATTCATGTTTGGCGAATACGTGATCATATTTTTGTAATACTGCCGTAAATTCTTCTCTTTCCTCTTGAGTTAAATTTGGACTATCCACAACTGGTTTATCATACATTTTAACATTTAAAGGTAACAAATTGACTACCGAAATTTGTTGTACTTTCGAGATTGTTCCAATTTTTGTTTTCGGTCTGATTTCCAAGGTTTTCACATCAAAATTGGCAAACCTGACCGGTATAGTTTCTTGAAACACATTAACTACTCCACTACAAAGTGATAAATTATATTTTGTCATAAAAGATTTACTTGGCTCGAACAAAAGATCTCCTTCTATATTTACAGGTACTTCAGCACAATGAACTACTTCTGCCTAATATGGTATTTTTAAATCCTCATTGATAAATACGTCTGTGACCTCATGTAAAATTTCTACATTTGGAATCGAAAGTAGATTCCCACTAGCTAAATCTAGTGAAATTTCTTTTAATTGCTGTAATAAATCCATACCAATCAATAATTGTTCTGGAAATTCCTCACTTATTAAAACATGCATTTTTATAACTCGATTTCCAATTGCAATTTCTGCCAGGATACATCCCTCAATCTTTAAATAATCACCTGTTACTGATTGTAAAGCTTCATGAACTTCAATAATGTCTAATTTTTCTTATGTCAATAACATTTTTTCATTAACTATAGTTACTGAAGATCCGGTGTCTACCAAAGCACGAATGTTTCTGTTATTAAAATATACTGCTTAAACTTGGTCTCCTTTCGGACTTAGTTTTAATAGTAAAAACATAATTACTGGGTACTCCCCATTGATTCCTTTTTTCAATGTTCCTGTATTCATTATCATCAATCTTTTCTATATCTGGATTAATTGGTTTCATTTCTTTCAATTTAATAAATGGATAAGAAGGAAGAGGTGTTAAATTTGCAGGTGTATAGTATAAATTTTGATCCAAAGTTTCTTGATTTCTCAAAATTTGAATTTGATTTTCATATGTCGTCCACTCATTTTTGGATACACCTGTTGATTGAGCTTGATCTGTACCTGTTATTTCGTTTCCATTATCATCTTCATTCCTTCTTCCATCACTCGTTGTACTTGGATCACTAATCGCTAGTCATAGTCGATCCTCAAAATTATTAACTTTATCAGCTATGTTCTTATATGCTTCCAAAAGATCTTCATGTATCATGGAATAAATACATGTTTTCCATTTCTTTTCATTAATTTCCATTGCTTCAAAATATCTTCTGCAACGAGAAATAAATTTCTCTATGTCTTCTCCGATCTGGAACATGTCGGGAATCAGTCGGTTCGTAATTGAATCAAGACTAAATTCACACCAATCTCCAATTTGTCACCGATCTCAAAAAATTCAATACACTCGATTGATATTATCAACATACGAAACAAATTTTCGATTTCAATGAAAACTTCAACGATCGTAACTGTTTGATTCAAAAAATACAAGGTCAAACTCTTCTTTGAATTTCGCCAATTTATTTAACCATCATTAGTATATTTAAATAAAATCTTTTTAACTATAATTTTTTTATAATTATTTTTTTTCATTTACTTATTTTAATTTATTGTTTAATTTATATTTAATCATTTAATTAATTTATTTTCTTTTATTTAATTTAATTATATATTTTATTTACATTTTACTGAAACTGGCAAAAATGTTCGGTCAAGTCAGCAATTCTCCGCTCCAATATTAGATAACAGAATTGTGAACTTCAATTTTGATTCGATATCGAAATAAATATTTGTAAATTTTTGAATGAAAAGAATAATGGGGATCTTCTAAGTTGTAAAATTGTATAAATATATTTTGATTTTGTCTGTTTTCGTTGTCTTGGTTCTATATATGTATTGAATATATAACGAATTGATATTTACTTTCGTAGTAAGTACATATTATTATTAGAATTTTTATTGTTAATTTGTTTATTGATTTTTTTATATTCCATACTTTTGTTACGACACGACATTTTACATTTTACGCGACGAGTTACTAAACCCCTTCCGTCACTTACACCACCACGCGGGTATAGGATTGTTGTGAAAGTTGGGAATAGTCAAACTCGATTATTCCCGTTATGTTTAAGTGAATCCTATGCGTAGGCCGGATGGCGAGTTCGGGAGGAGGTCTGTAAATGCACGGACACGAGACCCCCTGAGAATGACTGCAAGCTGAATAACGAATAATTGATAACCCAGAACTACGAAAGGCCATACGAACTCACCCGAGAATATGAGAAGCCGGACTAAAGGTGACAATGTAATGCACTGTCCACAGAATACATCCCATCACGGAATTAATTAACTGTCCAGTACCCTTTAGAAACCCTTGAAAGAATCTACAAAACAAGAATAAAATTATAATTAATTAACAAAATTAATTACAAACTATGAATGACGGTGATTCAATCATCATATGATAGCGAGACATCTGCGGATGCGGGATGCACTAAAATCCAAATCATCCTAAATAAACAATTACGAAAATGTCGGTCGAACAACAAGTAACTTACCGAACCCGACATCGCAGTAATCACGGCCGTACACCAACTGGCACCGATAAGCCTCGCAGCTACAGACGATTTATAAAAATCCGTTCGTGTAACCATCTGCAATAAATAAATAGCGACATCCTGTAGAGCACGGATAACAGACTAAAACGAAAAACCCAAAAATTAAAAAAATATCAATTTCAGCGGTATACCTTCATACAATCATGTTCCCCCCTTTCTCTTGCCCCTAGACAATCGAGATAATCATAACACACAGTGAACAGGATACCGGCGAGCAAACAATTTTTTTGTTCAATTCATGTCAACAAACGCATACAGATTTCCTGAACGCGTTGGGCCAGGCATGCGATCAACTAGGTATATAATATATATACTATATATACCTAGTACATCCTGACATGCATCGCACACAAAAATTCTGAACGCAATTTTGCACAATCTTCTCAAAAAGTTTTACACCACGTTCTTGCGACAAAATTCGCACTACTATTTTGCACAGCAATTATCCTTGATACTCGCAGTTATTTTATTTCCTCGATTGGTTTTGCGCGAATACTGCACATCGAAATATTGATTCCTAACCGATTGCCAGTTCCAAACGAAACAATTACGAAAGGTACATAATAGTTAATTATCGTTTTTGATATGCTTACACTCATTCTATTTTATTTATTCATTTAATTTTATTTATAATTAATTTGAGGTCTCATTAAGATGTTTATAATGTGAAATCCCACCCTATTTAGTTTTTGTTCAATTTTATTTATCGATAGTCGAATATAATGATAATTTGTTATGATATAATATATGTATTTAATGAATGATTTCCGCGTTATTATTGTTTTCCACTCCGATCTGCTGTTAAGCTACGAGGAGAGTACGATAGCGACTCGCGATCGTGGTTAGAGTTATGGGACGACGGCAAGATGGTTAAGAGACCGATGTTGTGTGAAGATAGTGAGTCGAAAGGAGTCAGCGTTAGGTAGTGTTGTAGAGCTGAGAGGAATGGAGGTCGTCAGAGGAGGGTGAGTCGGTATGGATAGGTGTACATAGTAGGACATATATTATATTAGAATTATTTCGCATGATAGAATTATTGAAAAAAAAATAAAAAATTATTATTATTAAAAAATTATCTTATTATTACCGTCGTGTTTCCGTTATCGGTGTTAATCAGCTTGATTTCCGATTTAATAATTGATTTCGATCCTGTCCCTCCAACCCAGGATGTGTCTTTCATAATTCCGATGTATATAGAAGGATGATGAGAGTAATAAGAAACCCCAGAGAACAGGTCGACCGGAGGACAGTAAATATATCTGGCATTGCAGTCGATGATTGAAAGTCCCTAATAAGTAATTTGCTTTATTAGCCGAACGTTCTGATTGACTCCGTTATGATGATTTCGATCTCTTGACAATAAATTGTATTCCAGTTACGTGAATCGGATTAGTAGCACACTAAACGAGGTAAACGATAAAATCAAAGTTATATAGTATGTGTTTTTATTGATAAGATTATATACAATATCATACAATAAACAGTCTCATTGTAAAATATTATTGTAAACAATATCATACCGTGTTTCAAGATCTAATTTACATATTCCTTTATATTTATATTTACATTCTTATCTTTACATTCCTTTATATTAATAATAATGACGACCGTAAATTGTTTATAGAAAAATCTGTTTACAAATGAAATCTCTCCAGATTGATATTTATAAATATTTGCCATCAATAATGATAATAAGTAAAATGAGAGATCTAGTATTCATGAAAATGCTTAAATATATCATAATTAAATTTAATATACAATGAAATATACGATAATAAAATTTCTAAATACATATAGAGACAATAAAATTTTGGAAAATCATGTAAGTATAATCAAGCTTAGAAATTCGAACAACCGATTGAATTGTATTGTTAATTGATTGTTAATTTAATTTATTGTTAACTAATTAACTAATTTATCGTTAAACTGAAATAAACATTCTGAATGAAATAAAATAAAGTTAAAGTTAAAGCAAAGAATTCTGAATAAAATAAATAAAGTTAAAATCCAAACAAAGATCTTTTGAGGTTAAAATCTACATACCGTGATAATGTCACGAGTGAAGCAAAATGGTAAATACTTGTGTATGATCGAAAATTGTTAGTAGTGACAAAAAACCTCTGCAGGTGGCGAAGGTAGACCGCAGCATGCATGGGGCACGCGGTTCGATCGTCGCTTACTTCCTTGAGGCTCTCTTCGTTCGATATAATTGAATTTAAATTGTTTGAACAATCACGGAAACAATATCAAACCCTCGGGCACTGAGACCACCAGTCGAGCAATACCCGTTACTGGTTAGAACCCGAAGGCGCTTCAAAGCGCATACAACTCGTTGATATGCGTGGAGGAGGCGCGTCCGTTCCCTTAAGTAATGAATTTAAAGCGTGTATGAGTTGCCGTTCAACTCAAAAAACGGATGGGGGCTCCGAGTCAACAAAAATGTTGTCGAGAGAGGGGAACGAGACACTTTGGTCATTATAATTATTAACACTGATTACAAGTAAATATTATTAATCCCTAATACATTAAAATAAAATTAGACACTAGATAATATAAAACAAAGGAAAGTAAAACATAACTGAATAAAAGAAAGAAATATACGTATAATAAGATTACGTGAGTGTTGCTTTATATCTATATTTGTAAAGTAAGTGAGCTAAAGAATTATACGTCAATCTTATGACTTAATTCCTGTACTCACTTAGTAAAAAGACAACAATCACAAAAATAGTAAATTTATACTTTATTAAATATATAAAACTATAACAGAAACAGATGTTTATCACCTGTGAGGAATTTTTTGAATGTTTGAATGTGTATGTTGATTTGGAAATGTATCTCTTCTACTCAGATGGATGATTAATATTTGAATTCTTATTATATAAAAATATGTTATGTTTAAATTTATTTTTAATTTCAAAAAATTTTATAATTTTAAATAAGTTAATTAATTTTTACATTTTTTAAAAAATAAATCAGATTAATATTTTTTAAATAATTAATAATCATTTTAATTTCTATCCAATAAGTTTTTAGTAAATATTTTAATAAAATATTTATTTCTCCATTTGCTAAAAAAATAATAAAAATTAATTCATTAATAAATTTAGTTTAGAATGCAAACGTACGAAAGCTTTGACAAAGATTGTCTTAAGGACAATCAGAATTGTTGTTCAAATAAAAATATGAAAACTCAAATTGGTGTTCTTAATATGGTGACACATGACCACGTGACTCCGAATGTCAAAGGTTCAGAAACATTTGACGGATCTGAGCAAAAGTGGAAGCATTTATAAAGAATTTCAACAGATACGCGAAGATAATGGGATTTTCGGAGGAAACGAAAATCCTTTTAGTTACACCCTACATGACTCCGGAGGCAATAATTAAGTATGAAATAGCACCCGGTGAAACATGTGAAGAAAAGTTAAGAGCAGCGTTCTCCAAGGAAAAAACCGTACTAGATTTAATGCAAGAAATGTTAGATTTGAAAATTGGCTCCAGCGATCCCACAATTATATTAGAAAGGCAGACGAATTAATAGAGAAATTGGTAGAGAAAAAGTTGGGTAAGAAAGAACTATCGAATTTAGTATACGCTAACTTGATAGATGATGATGTACAAAAACAAATAGCCATTCAAGGTATCACGAAATCTGATGAGATTGAAGAAATACAAACAAGAATGTTCGAACATGAGAAAAAGAAAATGAACGCACCAGTGGCAGCATATAATACAAAAAGAGAAAATGAATGGAACACAGTGGAAAATAAAAAGAGAACAACAAGACAGCGGAATAGAGAAATTCCAGAAGATTATCACAGAAAGACGAATATGGAAGAGAAAAGGTGATTACGTACGGATCACATAAAATGAATAAACATGAACTAGGCTATTGCATTACAAGGAAAGAACTACTTGCTATTTATTATTTCACACAGCATTTTAAGCATTTCTTGTATGGAAAAAGATTTTTGTTGCGAACAGATCATAAAGCTATTACGTTTATGATGACAACAAAGAACCCTATCACACCACAGTTCCAAACATGGATAAATTTTCTGAGTAGTCTTGACATGAAAATGGAATATCGAAAAGGTGAAAAACATTCAAATGCTGAGGTAATGTCAAGAAATTCGTGCGAACTATGCAATCAGTGTCAAACAATGCATGAAGAGGCCAATAAAGGAAAGATTAAAACAAGAATACTGGTATTAAGTGAAGAATCAGATGGTTTTAAATGGCAGAAGAATAATAATGAAATAAAACAAATAATCGAGGACATAAGTAAAGGTAGAACAAGAAAATGGGTATTAAAGAATGATATCGTCATAAATGAAGATAATAAATACTGGTTCCGAAAGGCAGAACGAGCAAATTTTATTGAAGAAATGCACAAATTGTTGTGTCATGCAGGTTATGAAAGGGTCTATAACTACATCCGAGATGATTTCGACATGAAAAATATGAGAGAATTTATGAAAGAAATCGGTCAAAGTTGCATAAATTGTCAGAAAAGGAAGACATTAACAACCAAAACGAAAGAAAAGCATATAAAACAATTAGCGGATGAACGCTTCCAGAAAATATACATTGATTTTTGTGGACCATTCAAAAGAAATATAAATGGATGTCAATATATATTTGCAATAATTGACCAGTTTAGTAGATATATTAACTTGAATGCAGCAGCTAGTCACGATGAAAAAACAGTTAAGAAATTTTTATTGGACATATGGATATGGAAATTCGGACCACCAAAAGAAATCCACGTAGACAGAGGAAAAACATTTGAATCGGCTTTGTTCAAGGACCTAGCAAAAAAATTTAAAGTTGAGGTATTCTATTCGAGTCCATATCATCATAACACAAATGGAATCGTAGAAAGACAGTTTCGCACGATCAGAGATGCTTTGAATATTAGAGGAGATGAAGATCATAAAGATTGGACAGAAGTCTTATCAGAGGTCGAGTTTATGTTAAATAGTACTGTACAAGCTATGACGGCATGTCACCGGCCGAGATAGTATTTGGAAGAAAACTGAGACATTGGTGGAAAAAAAATTACGAAGATAACAAAGCAGGTGAACCAAAAACAGAGACAAGAAGGATTTTTGAAGTCGAAGACAAAGTATTAATTAAGAAGGAAAATGTATCAAAAGAAGAGGACCGTTACATGGGTCCCGCAGCAGTGGTGAAAAGAAATCATGAAAGAAGTTACGAGTTACAGCCTGAAGATGGAAAAAGTTTTATTAGAAATTTTGAATGGCTAAAGCCATTTAAATCGAGGGGGATGTGAGGAATATTTTGAATGTTTGATGTTTTGTGTTTGAATGTGTATGTTGATTTGGAAATGTGTCTCTCCTACCCAGATGGATGATTAATATTTTAATTCTTATTCTTTAAAAATATGTTATTTTTAAATTTATTTTCAATTTCAAATAATTTTACAATTTTAAATAAGTTAATTAGTTTTTATAATTTTTAATAAATAAATCAGATTAATATTTTTTAAATAATAAATAATCATTTTAATTTCTATCCAATAAGTTTTTAGTAAATATTTTATTAAAATATTTATTTCTCCATTTGCTAAAAAATAATAAGAATTAATTCATTAATCAATTTAGTTTAGAATGCAAACGTACGAAAGCTTTGACAAAGATTGTCTTAAGGACAATCAAAATTGTTGTTCAAATAAAAATATGAAAACTCAAATTGATGTTCTTAATTTCACCAAAAGGGATTGAGCCAGCTAATAATTTAAGTTTATAAATGGTGTTTTGCGGTTTTTTGACTTACCATGGGGGGAGACGGATAATTATTTGAGAGACCCTATCTGATGATGGAAAAGTTCGAAGGCTGATACTTTAAACAAAATTCGATATGATTCAATATCATATGTAGAAAGAGCAAGAAATGAAAGCAGTTTGATCTCCTATAAGCAACATAATGTTGCATTTTCCTATGTCATTATTTTGAAAATTCATTTTTTGAAAATTCCAAATTAGAAAACATGCATAATTCTGCTTACTTTGAAGCATCATATTGATCTTTTTCGGATATCTTTCAATCATTTCCATTTTCATTTTAATTAAAAACTAAGAAATCCAAAAATTAATTTTTTGATATCCATTCCGTGTGCCAACAAAGTTTTTAAAATCTAAAAAATTTTAATTAAAAAAACAGTAAAAAATTAATATAAACTACTTATAATTTATAAGTAGATATTTTTCAATTATTTTTGTTCTGGAACTTCGAATTTTCCGTTTTTATCTCATTTTGAGATCTTAAAAAGTTTTTTTGATCAAATTTTCACATAACCATTTATTGTCATCGATAATGAGTTAGCGTGCAGTTTTGCGAAAATTGATTTAGTAAAAGGCATTCAAAAATAGGTTTCTAAATTCCATGGATACATATATATATATATATATATATGTATTGTTAGAACCCCATGTATTTAATATATTATTAAATTTATATCAATATTAGGTGTACAAGTATGAAATGCGGATTTCAGAAAACGGATTGTGCACAATGCAAAAAGTAGGTCAATGGTTAGGCAATGATGTCATAATATTGAGTAATTATGTAGTG
>MQRK01235232.1:0-22616 GCA_001938485.1 Girardia tigrina
ACATCGATATTATTATTTATATTTAGAATTTTAAAATCTGGTTTATGCAACTGAAATATTGTTCCTCATAAATTTGTTTGAATAATGAAAGTTGTAGTAGAAATAAAGTTTGCGAATAATGACTTTGGATTTTAATCACGAACCCAATAATCAACAAATTAAGAAACTAAGATAAGTGATTCGATCAATAACCACTAAGACTCGACGTGAAATAAGAAAATCACGATGTTCTAACAATATCTGTTACTAGTACGAAACAAATGTTTGTTTTTGATTGATTACTTTTGTTTATTTTAGTTGGCGGTATTTTTAAGCAAATGTAAAACGTGGAGTACCGCAGCGTCATTAAATTTAACTATAAACTTGGAAAATGTGCAGATAAAACCATGAGAGACAAAGAAAAAGGTGATTGTCCATCCAGAGAAAGCCTTTTATATTGGATTTTCTGATGACATCTAAGATGAGAAAAAAACTTTAATGCGTAAAATACACCATATATAATCATAGAATACAAGGAATGTTTGTCATATTTTTGTCATCACAGAATCAACAGTTTTTTGTTGCAGCTTTTACTGATCTTTTGCACAGATTAAATGAACGTGTTGCTAACCAAGGAGGCTGTATTGAAAAATAAGCTATAAATTTTTTGCACCAGTAATAAATGTTGTTCAAAGTAAAGTATGGTACAGCTTTGTGAAATCTTTATTTCATATCGAGTCTTAATAACTTATAGATCGAACTCCAAATTATATTAAAATATATTTTAAGAAATACTTAAATATTCATTAGATATGTATTTAATAAACACAACAATCGATATTCTTTAAATACATAAATTAATAAAAGATATTTCACATGCAAAAGGATAAATAATTATTTAAAAGAAAATTACCAATTTCAAAAAGGATTTGGCACTTTTCCTTCTACCATCTAAAAAATCATTTTAATTACTAAAATTATTTATAATTATAAAATCCATTTACCTTCAGATAGAGTTGAGCTGCTTACACTCGATGTTTTGGCGGTTAAATCAGCAATTGTATTTTGCTTTTTTAAAATTTTTTTCTGTTGTTCTTTTATTATATTTACTGAAGGAATCGGGCTTTGAACTGTATTGTCTTTTAGATTAGTCATTTTTGAATCATTACTATAATAAAAGGTTAGTATTGTAATTTATTTTATTTTTCTAAATTATTTTATACATAATATATAATTTTTAAAAAATGAATCATAAACCCATTAAAATTTCTTTTTTATTTGAAAACATGATTCGCGAATTTTGTGGAATGATACTTTCTATAATTCTGTCAATTTTTGTTGTACAAAAAGTTAGGTAAATATTGCGTACCCAAGTCTTAAATCAAAATACTCTAATATGATTAGATGAATCACTTTCCTTGTTTTAACAATGTTTATAAAATCAATTAACAATTTTGAAGTTGACCGTTTATATTTAATTGGGTATGTAATGCAATTCTAGAACGGAGATTACAATTCATCTCTCTTATGTACATTTATTCACATAAGTTACATTTTTATCAGTAAATTAAATTTGCTGTAATACAATACCGTGTTTTTGTTTTATTTGGAATGAAGTTAGAGATTTCATTAATAAAAAAATATATTTTAATTGTAACACCTACTTAAGGAAACTTTTCTTAAACTCGTAAAAAATCCTTAGTCTTTGGGATTATGATTATTAACTTTATAGAAATTGTGAAAGAATAAATAAGGAAACTAATAAAAATGTTTTAAACGGTTAAAGTGATTCGTCCAATCATATTAGAGTATTTTGATGTAATATACGAAATGAACACTGGACGATGCAAAAAATTTATAAATTTCAAAACACGGTGATAGTTTCGAAACAATAATTCAAATAAAAATTATGAATAAAAATGATTAAATTAATAGTGCAAATATATTTTTTTACTCAATTTTTTTCCATTATTAAAATTAATTATATAATTATATTTAAATTCTAACATTAATATGGTCAAAGATTTGAAAATCCCTAGTCCAAAACTAATATTGCATTATTAATTTAAGAATTATTAAATTACTAAAAAATATTCTTTTAGAAGAAATACGATTTAAACAAAATATAAAATTAATAATTTACAGTAATATTTTAATTCTATACCAATTTCAGTTATAAAAAAATATAGAAATAATTTAAATTAATTTATGAATATTTCATTCTTTTCGAAAATTTAATTTTAAATTTAAAATTTTTCTTATCACATAAAAAATTTAAAAGTCAATTAATTTTTTTATTTTCTTCACCATACGACTGATTCTTCCCGATTGATCCGATAAAAATAATTAATATTTACTTTTTATCAATTTCCTCAATAAAATCCCATTTAAATAAATGAGTTTTATTTGTATTTAATTATTTATTTCCCTGAAACTAATTTCTCTGTGCTAAACCAGAAATTAAACTTTTCGTAAGTTTTTTAAAAAGGATATAATTATTTTTTTTACTTGAAATAATACTTCTTTTGTTTTTTAATACTACAAATTAAAATTTAAAAACTTACTTAAACAATATTTTTTAAATTAAATATTTTTTTTAATTTATACATGAATGACTTTTTAAAGTGTACTTAAATTCGGATGTCTGGTCTCTCGCCATGAAAGATTGAGTATATTATTGAGATGGCACTCTCAATAAAGAATGTTTAATACTTTTTCAAAAAAATTAAGTGGTAGCAGTAACATAACTGAGTATAAAATACTGTAAAACTACTGTTGAAATAATATATATTTTATATAATATCCGTCATAATCAAGGACTTAAAATACCAGCTGCTGAGTTTATGCTCTAATCTTGTTTATAAAGTGGTAAAGAATGTTTAATACTGTTTCAAAAGAATGTCTTTTGTTGAACTAATGGTGAAAATTTTGGGAGATCTGAATTAGAAAAACTTCGTTCTGTATTCAAACAATGTCTACATTTTTGGAAGAGCACCTATTTTAGAAAATAATGGAATAAGAGTTGAGAAAAGACCAAGACAGTGTCACTTCTTAGTAGAGAAACATAATTTTTAGGATGTCCTAAGTAAAGATGGTTTTTGTAGAAAATATACTTATTTTTATATTATTACTTATGTCAGGGTCATATAATGTCTGTAAACCAGTTTTCTTCAAAAATAAGACCACGTCTTATTGTTCGGGATTTATATTATTATCCATATTGTATATTGTTATTTAATTATTTATTTATTTAATTTATTCCATCATTGTCATCCCAAATTCCTCAAACATGGTCAAAATTCAAATGAACAATCTTTTGAATGACAATCGCTGTTAATTTTTATTGATGTGATTTGCCTTTACATTAAATAAAATTGATATGTATATCGAAATATGTTGTAAAAAAATAATTAATTAAATAGATTAAATAATTAAAGAAATTTAAATGATTAAATAAATAAACTTATTATAAAAAAGATTTCAAAAATTAAATAAAATTTACATTTAAAATAACTCCTTTGACTCATCTTCATTTTCAAAACGAACAAATAAATCAATTTAAATTATTCGAGTTATGTGACTCGTGTGTGTGCCGGTTTGTTACCACCGTTTTGTCTTTGTCTAGAAAAACAGAGTGCCGGAGTACTGGTTGGTTGAGGGAATAAAATACTCACTCTGATTGGTTGTTAATCAGAGCGAGTAATTCGATCGAAATAAGAAATTAATTTTTCTCACTTTTATGGATTTAAAGAAAAATATGACTGCTCTCCATTGATGTTTCGACATTGTGAATATTACATTAAATAATATTACAAAATTAATTTCTCACTTCGATCGAATTACTCGCTCTGTAAAATTACATTATTTAATTACAAATTAACAAATTCTTGGCTCAAAATCACAATTTAAAATTATTTTTTTCCAAGAATCGCAAAAACACTTGAATCATTTTGACATCCGTAATTATCCATTTGTAACAAATGATCTTTTTAAATTGTTTTGTGGGTCATTATTTATTAATAGTGCATTTATCCATAAATAAATAATTTTGTCCTTATTTTCCGATTTTGACATAAAAACTATCAAATTCGACGGAAGTTTACTATCATGTATATTTTTTATTTATTTCAATATCAACATCTGTTTGATCATTTAATGATTTAAAATCATTTTTTATAAATGTAGTCTTTAAAAACAAAAGTTTAATTTCATTAACAGTATTTTATTTGATCATTTTTTTTATTAAAATCGTTCTTTTTGCAAAAAAAATTAAGTGTTTGGAAATAAAGTGATCTTACTTTCGAATAAAACTGGTATATCAATTGAAGACGGTATGACTAAATACAATTAAAATTTCCATATACTTACTTCATTCTTTGAGTCATGACAAAGTTCTATACGAAAGAATGCACATTTTTAAAAATATCAGGAAGTCGAAAGAATATCAATATATGTTTTATGTGAAAAAATTAATAATTTAATTTTACAATGAGGAACAATGTACTCTTATGGTAGACGGTAGGTTAATATTTTATTCTAAAAATATTATTTTACAAAATAAAAAAATCCCTTTAAAAATAATTAAAAAAGCATGTAGTGACTGTGAGGAATATTTTAAATTGTTTGAATGTGTAAATGTAGTGATGTTGCATGTTGATTTAAGTATGTTGAATTTAGAATCGTGATTCTCCCACCCAGATGGAAATCGGTATTTTTTTAATTAATTTAAAGTGTTATTATTTATAAGTCGTAAGTCGGGTTATCAAATTCTATTAATAAATCATACAACATTCTTTATATATGGGGATTAGCAATGATGTAATGATTCAAGATCGAGATTATTATGTCATATGTCAATCAAACTCAGAAACACACATAACACACCAAACATCATATTTTAAATTGTTGATTATGTAACTACACCTCACATAAAGGATGACTATTCGAACATAATTAAAATAATCATTTCATAAGTTCATATTTTTAATTTCAGAATTAAAATTAAGTTTAATAATTTTTGTAAAATTTAAATTAAATGTATTTTTAATAATTTGATGACATTTTTATTATTTTGGGATTTATTGAGAAATGGTAAAAATTATTATTTTTTAATTAAATATTTTAATAATAATAAATAAATATTTAAATAAATATTTTAATATATTTAATTAATAAATATTTAAATATTTTAAAAAATAACTTAGAAAAATTGTTCGAATAATCATGATTAAAAAGAGAAATAAGAAAACCAATTAGAACGATGTCAAACGATGAAAGACCTTCAGAGAGTTGTAATGACTCTAAATGCAATTGCAATAAAAATTCAAATGAGACTTGTCTAAATGTTCTTAATAGTGACCGTAAATTAACTCATCATTAATAAATTTTATCACTTATAATTGTTTTCAACAAAATTCAATAATAAATTTTAACATTAATCATTTTTTTGCCATTCATGATTTTCACAAAAACCTTGTCACTAATAATTTTTTCCTGTCACAATTTCGATAAATACCAATACAAATACTGGAAACAAAATAGGTTGATCAAAAACAAAATTAATATATTAAAATTTTAAATTAAATTAAAAATTAAATTTTACATTCGAAAATTTAAATGTTACATTTGAAAAATATTTTAAATCTTTTTACTTAAAAATTAAATTAAATTATTTTCAATTAGTAGGAATCAAAGAAAATACCAATCAGTCATCTGAGTAGGAGAGACACAATCCGAATCAACACACAACATGCAAAGTATAAAACAACAAACAATTCAATAACATTCATCACAATGTTTTAAATATAAATACTTATTTCTGAAAATATACAGATAAGTGTTAAATTATTTAATTGGAATTCTCAAAAAACGATAGAAAGGAAATTATAAAACCGAAGTTTCGATTGGGGGAATATGTCTTTCGAATTCTAATATTTTTTTATCTGTTCTATTTCTTCATAATATGTCTGCCAAATGAACTCTTCTGAATCTTCAGTTAATGTAAGTATTCCAGTTTTAGCGTTTCCTGTTTTAGCTTCATCGTGAATTGTCTGACATTGTACATATAGTTCACATGTACTTCTTGACATTGCGTCTGCATTAGTGTGGTTTACGCGCTTGCGGTATTCCATCCTCATATCCTCATACCCTAAGGAAGTTTATCCAAGTTTGGAATTGTGGAGTTATTGGGTTCTTCGCTATCATTATGAATGCCTTATGGTCTGTTCTAAGATGAAACTTCTTTCCTTATAAGAAATGTTTGAAGTATTGGGTAAAGTAATAGATTGCCACTAATTCTTTTCTTGTAATACAGTATCCAAGTTCGTGTTTGTTCATCCTGTGGGATCCATATGCAATTACTCTTTCCATTCCGTATGTATCCTTCTGTGCAAGTACGGCCCCTATTGTATCAATACTGGCGTCTGTATCCAATAAACTCCTTTTCGAAATCTGGATATGCTAGGATCAGTGTTTTTGTTATTTTATTTTTTAATGTCTGAAATGCTTCGTCACATTCCATGTCAATTTTTTATCTTTATTTTTTCCACATAGCCCTTCCAGTATTTTTGAATATTTTGCATAATCCTTCAAAGATTTTCTATAATAGTTCGTTAACCCCAAGAAACTTCTTAAATGTTTAATGCATGAAGGATTTTGAAATTTTTTAATTTCTTCAATTTTTGTTTTATCTGTCTCTATACTATCTTTGCTCACGACATATCCTATAAACTTTGTCTTTTCTACCATGAATTGACCCTTTTCAGGGTTTATCTGAAGGCCCAATTCTTTAATCTTTTGAAATATGTGTTTGAATCGTCTGAAATGTTCTTCTTTGTCTTTTGTGAAGATTAAAATATCGTCTAGGTATACAACTGCTTCTTTCCAGTTTAATTCTCCTAACACTCTTGTCATTAGTTCTTGAAATGTCGCTGGGGCAGCCACAATTCCGAATGGCATTCTTTTAAAACAATATTGGCCATTCTTTGTCGAAAATGCAGTTTTTATTTTTGAATCGCCGTCCAATTCAACTTGATGATATGCACTCCCCAAGTCGATCGTGCTGAAGTACTTCGCTCCATTTAATGTATTCAGTATTTCTTCCACATTTGGCATTGGAAATGCTGATCTGATTGTGACTTTATTTAATTGTCGAAAATCAACACACACTCGGATATTCTGTTTGTCTTTTATCCATACGCATACTAGCGGGAAATTCCACGGTGAATTTTTTTTTCAATTTATTTTTCAATAATATCATTTTCCTCGTAATATCTTGATAATATCATCTAGTTTTTCCTCAAAGTGTTTTGGTTGTCGGTACGGTTTTACCAATATTGGTTCTCCTTGCGTTTCAATTTTATGCTTAGTTATTGTGGTCTTCCCGATATCCCATTTTCCCGCCATAAATATAGTTTTATATTCTAATAGTAATTTCATTAATGGTTCATCTATCTTATCTGCGTATATTTCCATTATTCTTTTAAGTCTGTCTCCGTCAGTTATCGTGTAATACCAGCACTCCTTCGTTGTATCCTGTTTCTTTCTTTGGTTTTATGCTGATTTATTTAAAAAATATATTCCTGCAATCATCTCGGGTTCCAAATCTTTTACCACAAAAAGTCCACTGTTTTCTTTATTCTTTCCATCTTAATCTTTAGTTGAACTATTCCGTAATTTACTGGTTCCCAGTCGTTAGCACAGTGTATATATCTTTTTGTCTCATTTATTTTGACATTTTAAATATTTTTGAGTAGGTCTACTTTACTTAAATTGACTCGTGTTCCCGTATTCAATAGCTCTTTTCTATTCTTTATTTGAAATTCTATACTAGGTCTCCCTTTCAGTTCTTCGTATTCTATTTTAAACTTTGATATTTTCATTACCTCTGTGCTTCTTTCTTCATCTTTTCCTGTGATCAAGCTGTCACATTTCTCATTGGGTATTTCATTTTCACCATCTAATATACACAATTCCTGAGGAATATTTTCAACAGCATTCCATACACAACATATGTCATCATACAAACAATCATTCATACAATCAAACATACACATACAATCGTTTCTTTGTAAAGTGCACTGATTACTTCTCCATGTGATTGTGCCTCCTTGTTTCCCTGTGTGTTTGTGTATTCGTTTTGATCATTTAGACTATTCCTTGTATTTTCTCTTCCAGAAGATATTCAAAAACGCTTTGTCACACTTCCTGAGTTTAATGAAACTGATATCAATGGAACTGAACTTTTTGTTGAAATCAGTGACTGCAATGTGTTGCTGAAATCCCGGCCATATGCTGTCCCAGGAAGCCAAATGGAATTACTTTCATAGTACGAGTTACCTAGTTGCTGCTGTAGTCCTTCCAGATCCAGTGATGATCATGCAAATTCATAGTACGAGTGATTTCTTCACGAGCATTCTCACCAGGCATTTGTACTCGACGAGTGATTCTACATTCTATTCTAAATCCAAATTTCTCACATAGATCTTTGGCTCTATTGACTGCAGTGAAGGAAATGTTCTCTTGAATGCTAAATTTTTGCTGCTGCAGTTCTTCAAGATCGAGTGGTGCGTCATCAAAATTCATTGATGGTTCCTGCAGTCGCTTTGACATTTTGAACCAAACTTTATGCACCATTCTGAGCGTCACTTGTTTGAGTAACATCTTCATATATGTATTTTAATAGCTGTAATAATCCATGATATTATTCTTGAATTACCTTCACTGCATTTGCCTTGCAGTCCAGCGTGTTTGACATTCTCTCTTCAATGTAATTCCAAGACTTTTTCTCATTGTCTCCAAATGAACAATTGAAGCGGTGAAGAAAACATAGAGATTCGGCACGGTACCAAAAAAATTCACAACAACTGGATCCTGTTTTGCAGCCTGTAATACGGCTAAATTCAAGCTATGGTTGTTACAATATATTAGGGTGAACCAAAAGTCTTTTCGTATTTTTTATTAAAAATTTAAACATAATTTTACAACAAATAAAAAACATTTAAGTTTCAAAGTAAATGCGGTTTTCAGTTTGTGGTTTTGCATTGTCCTGTTGTAGAAGAACTCGCTTTCGATTGATCAAAGCGGGGTATTTCTCACCAAGTGCCGCATACGTTCGATCAAGTTTGGTGTAGTAAAGGTCAGCGTCAATGGTAGGACCATTTGGAACCAACTCGAGTGAATCACGCCTTCAAAATTCCACGAAACACACAAAAGTGCTTTCCTTGAGAAACGATCTCGTTTCGCTACCGGTTTCAACATTTGTCCGGGGTCAAACCATTGATTTTGTTGGTCTGGATTACTGAAGTAAACTCGCATTTTATTGCAAGTTACAATTAGACGGATGAAACGGTAATAGCGCGAATTTTCAAGCAATTTTTGAAAAGTTTCGAAACGCTTTCTGGATTGAATTTGTGTCAATTCATGAGGCACTTCTCGACATCGTCTATTGACCTTGCCAAGAGCGTGAAGGTGTCTTACTATAAATGTTTGAGGAATATCGAGTTCGGTCGACAATCTATGATTACTTATTGACGAATTTTTCTCGACCGCCTCACGAATTGCTCCGGAATCTACGGTGATAGGTCGTCCTGAACATGCATTGTCTCCGAGGTCAATGTCTCCTTCGTTGAATCTTTTGAACCAATTTTGTGCTGCACGATTTGAGACCACATTATCGCCTTCAACTTTGCATATCTTCTTTGTTGCTGCAGTTATGTTTAAGCCCTGTTTCCAGTAGTGGCATAAAAGATCACGAATTTAAAAATTTTTCATGATTTTTCTAAAAGACCATAAAAATTATATTAACGACTAATTAGAATTTTTAATATATATTGTGATAGAGCAGTTCAAGAGCTTTAAAAAATATAACACATATTAAAAATAAAATATCTTTATTTGGTAATAAGAAACAATTGTACAAAACGACGTAGCAAATACGAAGACTTTTCGTTCACCCTAATAGAAACGACGGTAGAGAATGTCGAATGGAAATTCTTTGTTGCAGTCCTGACAATTCCCCTAACGTTACATCTGCATTGTCCTAGCACTGAGATCGACAGTCAGCCATAGAAAGATTAGCCGCTTGCAAATGTCTAGCAATAAAAATTTATAGTGTTGCTGCATCTTTTGCATAAAGTTGAATAAAACTAAGGATAACTTCTTTGGTGGAAACTTTCTCAGTTATAAAAACGTCAACGAACCGAATAACTTTTGATAACTGTTCATGATGCAAGGAGACTAATAAATTCATTTTGAATTCTTGGTGGCAGATGTGAAACTGAACCAGTAACATCCATAGCAGAGTGTAAATAATTTAATAAAAGTGGAACAAACTGAGCAATCAGTTTCATTATAGCTACAAAATTTCCAATATTGTTACATTCAGTATCTTCATGTTCAGCGAGACTTTCATAGTGACCACGTAAAGTCAAATTCTGGCTAACTAGAAACTTTATGCAAGCCAGAATTCTTTTCTACACTTCAAACTATTTCTGTTCGTCATTTTGAATTAGTTTTTTCAACTTTCATATATATATATATATATATATATATATATATATATCAACCTACCTTGTGAAATACAATATTTCATTTCCTTCCATTTGGTGAAAGAAGTTCGATGACTTGGGCTGGTCTCATGATCCTTCAATGTCTCTAAGTGTTACCAATTACTAAATCCAGAAGACAACTAAAAGGAAGATATTGAGTTAAACCACATTTATATCATTGAACGGCCTGCATTAACTACAAAATTATCATCTTAATTTTGAAATACTTTTGACCCACGTCAAACCAAACTCTATGCGGAGATTTTCTGTCACAATTGATAAGCATGTTATGGAATCAAAATCCATTTAACTAATATCATATGAATTAAAGAGAATATGTTGTTTATATTAATTAGTGGCTTGAGCAACCTAAAGAAATGAATCTAAATCGGGCCTTTCTGGCATCAATTGTATGCTACATATCATACAACTGATTCTGGCATTATTGCATCTTGCCCAAGCCAATTAATATCAGATTCATAACTGTCATCTTCTTCTGCTGATCGCTGTATCAAAAACTGCTACATTAATGAGCCACATTTTTTAGCATCCACTTGTTGTCGCTTTCTTTTTCGATGTTGAGCTTCACTTAATTTTTTGCTTCATAAATTTTTGCTCAATAAATTCTTTGATAAATTTGGGGATAAATAATTAGTAAAATTAATTTAAAGCATGTTAATGCAGCCGCATGATTCAATCTGCCACTTTGATGCTGATTTTAGCGCCCCCAACTCCGGCGCCAAGAACAGGTGCCATCACTCGCCCTCCCTGTACGTAAGAAAAACAGTACCATATTAAAAATTTATCAATTGTAATTTATCTTAAATATACATTTCATAATGTATAAAATACAAATACTTTGTAATATAAATAATTCAGTGACATTAGTGCAAATTTTAAGATTTCATTTTAATTAAATTACACTTATTCATGAAATATTAATTTCTCTTTTTTTAAGTTGAAATAGTTTCTTTACATTTATGAAAGTTCATTTGGAATTTTGGAATTTATGATTTTATTTAAAGAAAATAAAACAATTTAATTACTGATAGTTGTACAATTTATCAAAGGAATTTAGAAAATGTGAAGGAATATTACATTTATCGTTTACTTTATTTTTTATGTTGTAATGCAATACATTTCAACTGATAATTTTTTATATCTTGTTCTTTTAAACAAGAAATATTATTAATAATACCCAAAAGGAACAATACGAACATTTTTTATAACAATAATTATACAACATAGAAATAATTTGTTATTTTCTTCTTGTAGCATTTTATTTAGAAATATTTTACAATTTACTAGTGGATTTCCTAATTATTTATAATAATATAAAAAAATACTTATAAAATTAAAATGTTGAGCGTTTTAAGATGACACGATAATTCATTTAATACGTAATCAAAGTCTGAATATATCGTCTTCCTTTTTTGGACCTTATTCATTGGGCCGTGGGTGCATACAACTATACTGAAGTCTTACCCGCATCTTTCTATTTGTAGCGTCCCTTCTCAGACCTTCCATGGTCAATCCACTTCATTCTTTTAAGTCATCTGTCCATTGTCTCTTTAGTCTTCCTGTTAGTCTTTCTCTTTGCACTCTTCCAAAATCATAATCTTTGTTAGTGCCTGCTTTTTCATCGGATGTCCGAAGAATTTCACCTATCTTCTATTAGTGGTATCTTCTATTGATTTCAGTCTTTTATCTAGCACTTGTAAAACTCTTTTTCAGACAAGGCCATTTGTCTTTTTTTCTTACTACGTGATCTTCAGTTATCTTCTATAACACTTCATTCGAAATGCCTTATGTATATCAATGCTCTTTCGTCCAGCTATCACATCCATAGAGAATTATTGCCCAGCCTTAGTGATTTTTATTCTGCTCTTGAGATTGATTTCTTTGAGGGTAAAAACTGCCCTAAGCTTAATCATTGCGCTTGTTTACCAATACACAAAGACCATAGTTTTGTCAAACAACCAATTTAGCGACTGGTTTAAATCATCAGTTTTTTCATCACATTTTTTCACCAACACTGTTCAACTTTTTTCATGAAAGAATTGTTATAGAAGCAATAAACGATCTAGGCGATGTTAGGATAAACTGAAGTGAAACAAGAATAACAAACCTACTATTTGCTGACGACATTGACCTAATTGGTAAAGATCAGGCACAGAATCAAAAAATAGAAAATGACGGCACAAAGTGTCAACAGAAAAAAATAAAGTATTGGTTTCAGGAAGCCGTTACAACGAGATTAAAGTGGAGATCGACATTGAAGGGGAAAAGCTGAAACAAGTTAGATTTTTAAATACTGAGGCTCTACTGTCACAGACAATAGGGGAATGAAAGAAGAAATCAGAAGTCACATTGGTATTGCGTTAAGCGCAATGATTAAGTTTAGCACTGTAAATATATAAGTAGATTTAAAATTCATAATTTCTTAAAGACCTGACCTTGACGTATATACCTTCGAAATTAATTGTCTGTAATATTAAAATTTTTTCTAGAAATTACTTTTCCCAAAATATAATTATCCAATATTACAACAAACACGTTATATTGTGGTTGTCATTTAATAAAACAAATTAGAAGAAATATTTCAATTCAGAAATAATATATTTGCGTTGAAGTTTATTATACTCATTCTCAAACAGTTGCGTTTATTCTGTCAAAATAAATGTTTTCTTTCTATACAAATAGTAATCTCAATTTGCCGACATGAACAAGTAGTCATAAACATTGTTTTCTTTTTCTTATACGATCTTTGTTTTTCACAGTCTTTGTCGGCTTGAGATAATGGAGGATAAATTATTTATATAATATCTGTATCGAATTGTAATATAATTTTAATTACAATCTTCATTAAGAAAAAAAACATAAAGGTATGTTTTGTAATTATTTGAGAGATAATTATATTTTGTTAATATTTTAATTGTATTATTCAATTATTGATATATATTATATACTAAGATTATTGTTTTTAGTTACAATCGTAATGAGTACAGATTGTTTCTGGCTACCGCCGATTTAAATATGATTTACGGAAAAAAATGCTTTCAAAGTTTTTTTGCATACTTCGCGAAAGATTTTAATTTCAAATGTCATTTAAACACTTCAAAAATTACGCATTTTATTGTTATTGAGCCAAAAAAGTAAGACTAAAATTAAAATAAACCCCTAAAGGAGAATTATTGTGGTTAAAAATTTCAATAATCCTAAAATTTAAAAGTAAAATTTGACATCATTCAACAGAAAGAAACTCTTGTCAATTGTCTCAAAAAATTTACAAAATTAGAAAATTACATTACAGTTTGTAAGAAAGCTAGGAGATAAATTCTATGATCTCTGAACTTTCTTTTGTCAAATACCACTAAAATACAAAATAAATAATGATACAATTATTTTTAACCAAACTATTTGTATTCTATTTTATCAATTTTTATATCAAAAATTATATCAACACAGGAACAAAAGTAAAGTATCACCAAAAAAGAAATAAAGCCTGGGGCAATATAGTAAATTAATGTACAAATTACTTCGAAATTCTATTAAAGAATATTTTTCCAAAAATTTATAAATGTGGAAAAAATTGAGTTGTTGAGTTCGAATAATTAAACACTTTGAACAATACGTGATCACACACAAACAATATTGTTTCCTGCTATGGTCGTAAATGGTACTCGAGAATTATTATTTAGGTTGTATAGAACGAAGAGAGCCCCAAGGAGATAAATGTCGGTCAATCCGCGTGCCCCTCGCATACTACGGTCGGCCTGCGTCATCTCCCGAAGTTCTTCGTACTATTCATATTGTATTCTTATGTCGCATTTACCTTTATAATATTTTGCATTTATATTAGATTTATTAAATTATACCTGACCAGTTTTACGTGTACGCTTAATCAATTCCTGTTAATTCTTTGTCCGGTCATAACACAATAAAATTTATTTTCACAAAAGTAAAACAAGTTTATTTAAAATAATAATTATTAAACCTCAAATCACGAAATAATAATTTTAAATCATCTAATATTAATAAATTTCACCATAAAATAATCATTTTCATTCTTAAATTCTACGTTAGGTTTACCTATAACTTCTAAAATATTCTTTACATTATTTACACGAACACTCTACCTTCTCACATCTCGACCCTACTCTCAACGACCTCGTCTCTACTCTCTCCCATCTTCACTTTCGTACAATTACTGTCAACAACAGCGTTCTCTACTCCCGCGGGCCCTTCCCGGATCATCACTTCGCAATATGGCAGGTTTATTTCGAATGGATGTCGATAATAGTAATTTTGTAAATGAATCAAATAAAGTAATAAAATATGCAAATGAATAAGATAACGATTAAAAATGAAAATAATATATTAATAGTTAACACATGAATTCGATGAACAATATAATACTAATAAATAAAATAATTAATAAATTGGAACCATACTCGTAATGGATCCCCAATAAGACAATCAATTAACAACGTATTCCATATAAAATAATAAGACTGCTAATATACGCAACTGATAATTAAGTTCGATGATATTCAACACCAAATACTGGAACTTGTACACTTTCAAAAATTGTATCATCGTTTTGTGTCGTTTTTTTGTGTATCAATCCTCGGGTATTTATACCCTACAGGATGTTCGCGTTATCTGTTTCACTCGGGTATCTTGTGTACTGATTACCCCGAGGCAGGATATGAGAGGGGGATTAAACGATTGCAGCTATCTGCAATGTCTACCCGGCGTCAGAGACAGGATGTAACAATTACCATCATCCCGCGGACACAAGTGTCTGTCGCTCAGCGTCAGAATGCAAAGGGGGTAGAGAGGAAATGATTGTGATAATTATGTATCGCGACATCCTGGATTATTGTTTATTTTATTTCAGCTTGCGTCCCACAACCGGAACCACCCACAGGACGTCAATCAATGAAATTACAGGATGTCGCTGCCATAGTTCATGAATGTAGCCGCCAGTGATTATGGGTGATTTATGTCATCTAAATAAATCAAGGTTTTTTATTAATTAATTAAAACTTATTATTTTTTTGACTTTTAGAAGACCCCAAAGGGGTTTCAGTCCTTCAAGTGGACATATAACGAGAATTTGTTGGCGACAAGCCATTTTCTGGAAACAGTATTTGCTTGGACATCCTAATATACCCTAATATATATATATATATATATATATATACGGTCAATACATAGTTAATTACATAGAAAACAATCTGTCCCATCATGATGGCAACAATTTTTTTGTGTCCTTAAATGTGTTAAGTTTCTATATTTATTTCTCCTTAATTTTTATTTGTTCATGAAATTATTATTATTTTAAAACTTTGACCTCTTATTATTATGCATAATTAATTAGTCTTATTTTATAGGTTTATTAATATCTGATTACGTAAAATTTAAGATAAAATTTTTTTAAGATGAAAAAAAATTCAGTTTTTTATGAAATATAAATAAGAAAATTTTAAAAATATATTCTTAAACCATGTCATGCACTTTTTTTTATCAATCTTACAATCGGCAAGGGTCAAAACCTAATTATATTCTTAGAGGAGGGTATGAAAAGAAGTCAAATATCCTGGTCATCAGTTGTTTGGTCTTTTAGCACCCTTAAATGAAAATCTTTGAATTCTTGTGCTATTAACATTTTCCAATCTCCCTCAATTTAAAAATTTTAATAAATAAATTATTTAATGAAATATTAGTTAAAAATTCTTTTTTAAGTAAAACCGACTTTACGTATTTTGTGACCTTTATCAATAATTAAAATTTAAATTATTGTAAATTTTTAAAAATTTATTTTCATTAAAAAATAATGTACTTTTCATTAAAATATTGAATTTATACAAGTTTTTAAAAACAGATTTTATCCCCCCTTAAAAAATGGAGAAAATTTAATTACCAATTTAACTAAAATAATGTAATTTTTATTCGATTATTTACAAATTTTTTATAACTCTTAAGGAATATTAATGAGTCTGAAATCATTTTTTTTATTTAAATCAGAGAATAAAGAGTAATTGTTAGAGTTCATTACGAAGTTTTGTATAAAAGTTTTTTTTAAGTATTGCAACTCTTACTTGTTGAATTAATAAAGGAAAGTGTTATTTCTACTACGCCTAGCAACTGTCACTTACAATAATAATAATAATAATAATAATAATAATAATAATAATAATAATAATAATAATAATAATAATAATAATAATAATAATAATAATAATAATAATAATAATAATAAAAAGTATAAGTATCCTTTTTATAACAGGGTTTTCTATCACACGAGTTCACTCTTACACGATCTTACCCTCTTACACGGAGCTTCGGTTCCTCATATAATAAAATTGGAACCATTAGATTGATTGAACGATTGAATGAGAGATAAATTTGAGTCAAACTTCCCTTGGATCTCGGAAAAATATGTAAGCCAACCAAAAGCATAAAGAAACTTCTTGGATGTAAAAAACAGCCTCGAATCGTCTCTCTCAATACATCGGTCGTTCTTAGGGATATTATTTGTGGAAATGGAGAGATCTGTTGGCTCACACTGTCTCCTTGTACCCAAACAATTGTGTCGGATTGAATGGGGTTGAGCAGATAACAATTCATCTAAAGTGCTGCGTATGAAAAATGGGTAATGCATAAAAACAGCTGTCAAAACAAAAACGTTTTGTCCTACCCAGTTTGCGTGGTAGATAATTGTACATCCAGTCCCAGGGAGCGACCTTCTTAGAATCTATACTTGAAACATGGGTTGAATCGTGTAAAAACGGAAGTGCGGTGAAATGTCAAGTAAAATGGTAATAAAAATGTGTAGATATTTGAATAAAAAAGCTGTACCTCTGGTCCCAGGAAGCGACCTTTATGTGATTCTCTATAAGAAAGGTAGGTAGAATGGGGTAGAAACAGGAATACAGCACATTACCGCCATCAATGATCTGCACAAATGGTCACAGGGAGTGACTTCCATAGGATTCCATGCACGAAAGTGGGTCGAATACCATATAAATGGGAGTGCAGTGAGATGGCTATAATATAAATGGATAATAGATCGATGGAGTAGTTGAGTCTCCAGGGAGCAGATTGATGAAATTTTTTGGGCGAAATAGTTATAGTGCCTGTGTTGCGTGCGGAGACGTTCACTCAATTGAAGGGTGCGGGGAGGCCGCTAACAAAGAACCCCTGTGGAAACCATGGCACGTTTTGAGGACGGCTTCGGACCGAAATATGGTGTGAATTAATGCATGTACGATCCGGGGACTTTTCCCCACAGACAAAAAAATATTACGGAAACACTCATTAAACTCGGCAATTCGATTTCATTTTAACACTTTATTCAATATTCGGATGTCATACCAAAGAACATCTTCTCACAATACTATAATAGTAGCGTTTCGCAACAACAGCTGCAATATGCTTCATCAGAATTATGAAGGCTGTTTTAAGAAAGTCGATTTTAATGAATGCATCTCGGTTAATTAAGTTTAATGGATAAATGAAAAGTCGAATAAGGTTTTGAATTAGTCTATCGAAATCAAGGAAACTGAATGTGAAATGGAAACCCCAAACTTTAAAGGCAATTTCAGCGATATTTAAAATGATGATTAGTAAATATTTGTCTTGTTATAACACCACGTTAGATCATAGAGAAACGGGGCCGTATAAATTGATGTTCCTAGCAAAATCGAGAAAAATGATCGTCTGGTGAAATATAAATTCATTTCAAAATGTTATTGGAATGATAATTATGAAAACAGAGAAAAACCATTTCAGTATTGGGGAGAGTATTTATTTGTAAAACAATGGAAGTTGCATTGAACCATGAACTGAGCCGTATTCAATTAAATCATTGAAATGCGTAGTTGGATATATTTCAATGACAATGGAAATTCAAGGCACATTTCCTAATCAACATAAATTCAAGAATCCACTGTAGTTGGTTTCAAGGATCACACCACAGATAAAATAACTAAATTGGATATCACGTATGGTGCGAAAGCGGGCGCAGTGGTTATGTGGTTGCAGCATTTCTGAGTTGGGGGATGGACTAAGGGTCGGGTGGAATAATTTATTGTTTTCTTTACAATTTAAAGTGAAAATTAGATTTTTTATTACTAATGGTATCGAGAATTATACTATTACTAAGACTTCTCATCATCCCTAGGGAAGAACCAAAGACCACGCTTATAATGTGGTGGAAGAAATATTGCTAATACGTGTACACGTTTATACACGTACAACTTCAATTGAATTATAAATTGAATTATAAACCAAAAATTAATTTCAAAATATGTTTTTTTCGTTTCAAAAATTATTGAGAAAAGTTGATAGTGAAGCATTATACATGGTCAAACACGTCACTCAGCCATATTATTCAGTGTGTTTAGATGACATAATTGATTACGCATTCGTTATTTTATTTTAAGCATAAATTTAAAATTCGATTTTTTTCGATAACCTGATGATGGCTCCTTTACAGTCTAAATTAATTATCAATGAAATTAGTTTTTATAATGGCATTTATATACGTTTTCAATAAATGTACCTCTAATTTTTAATTAAATCAATATATTAGAAATATATAAAGGTTCTATTTGAAAATGTTTAACAGAAATAAAATAGATATATTAGCAATATATAATAAAAAAATTTATTTCGTGGGCATTCATTTAATGGATGAAATAGCAAATAGAGAAAAGTAAATATGGAATGAGGAAAATATGTCTGCAGAAAACGATTGACAGATGCCTAAATATGACTTTAATGTCGAATAATTACTACCAAAAATAAAAAATAACTTAAAAATGCGTTTAAGGATAAAAATGTAATTTTTTCCCCAATTTTTCGTGTATTTAATTACGTTTGAATAAATATTAAATAACAAATTAAAGTAAAATCTTGTAACTAAAATTATATTAATTCTATTTTTAATTTTATTGAATTATCCTCACAAAAAAAACTTGAATCTAAAATTAAAATTTCATTTTCATCTATTTATAATATTATTAATTATCGTTTTTATAATTAAAACAATTGTAAAAAAATCAAAAAGATAATTACATCTTGTTAATATTAAATAAAAAAAAACGATTTTATTTTTATATTTTCAATTTGAAAAATTAAATCTAATAATTAATTTAAAAACAAAACTCATTCATTTAAAAATATATTTAGAGACAATATATTTCGACGGATCTACCGTCATCTTCAGGTTACTGATTAATAATCAATTCACCCGTAGATAAATACAAAAATAATGATTGTGTAATCGATTGCATGAAGTCATGCTAATCAAAAATTCTCAATAAGCTGGTTGAGACTGCCGATTGAACATTGATTTTAGGGCAACGCGACCTAATTAACAATGCTTCACACGACACTCTCTCCCAATAACTATCAAAATGTTTACATGAATCTTGAAATTATTAATATTAACATCATATTTACATTTATTCATCTGATCTGAAGTATTGCTCTTACTCTATTTTTGACCTAGTTCTTGAATTCGTTTACTGAGATAACGGACAGTCTCTCCATTGTATGCAGCATCGCAAACATTACATTTATATTCCTAAACAATCAAAATATATTGTCTTGGAATATATTTTTAAATTGATGAATTTTATTTTTAATAAAAAATTTTCATCCGGATTGAAACTTTTCAATAATAATTAATTTTATGAAAAAAATTCATATTTTTAAAAGTTATTTTTAAAACAATTAAATCTAAAATTAATAGAAAATATAATTTATTTTTACTGTTAGTTAAAAAAATAACTTTAATTTAAATATCAAATGTGTAAACAGCCCCATGAGAGATTAATAATGTTAAGCCTCATTGAATCCTTATTTAAAAGAATATTTTTGGAATCGTTTTGAAACACTGTAAACTATTTTCCATAAATATATATTAATTACTTTACACTTAAAAGTTGGCACGAACAAATTTAATATTTTTTTTATTGTTTTGTTATAATTTTTTGACTTTGTATATTAATTTAATTTTTTAACTAAAACATTTTTCGATTTTCAGATTGGATATAAATGAGAAATTAATTTAAAATTTATAATAAATTACATTTATCAAAAAAATATTCACTTAATATAAATTTTTTAAGTAACCATATTTCTACATGAACTAAAAAGAATAAAATTAATTTTCTCCTATACAAGAAAACATCAGGAATACATTTGCTCTTAACTAAAAACGTGGGCAGCATTTTACTGATAGTACACTTTTAATATAGATATACACTTTTAACATCAATGGCTCTAATAATCTACTTTCAAAGTTTAATAATCAAACAAAACGTTTTAATAAAGTATTGATTATATTCACAAAAAAATTGAAAATATTATTTTCGTTAAAACATTTCATTTTCGTGGGGGAAGCAAAGTCTCAACTTTGAAGATTTAAATTTAAAATTATACTGGTGAGGAATATTTTTGAATGGTGTTTATTGTATTTTGTGTTTGGTAAGTTTTTTTAAGGATTATGTTTCTTCGAGTCAGATGTAAGATTGATATTTTGAATGTTTTAAACCTTCGGATAAATCGGACAATTTTTAAATGTAAATAACAACTTTAAAATTAAATTTAAATATATAATACTATTTTAATAGTGAATTTTAACATAAAGATTTAGGAATAGAATAAAACATTTATCAATCAATTACGAATGTTTTGTGGAGCATTATCCTGCAGAAAATTCCAGTTGTGACGTCAATTGGAAACGTATTGGAAAACATTTAATGATCGATCACCAAACCCAAGGCAGTATCAGTGGTACTAGTGCTTCGCAAAATAACGTAGATGAAAGATGTACAAAACCTTCTACATCGATCGCGCAGGTACCGCTGAGACAGACTCATGGTGCTCGACTTTTGGTTAAGTAATACAAATAATGTTGGCATATTTCTGGGTCCCTTTACCAATTTTATGAAATTTGTTGACCTACCCAAAACTCTGCAGAATCATGGTACGCAGGATCATGACTTGTCCTTTCTGTCTTGGAAACCGAAGCGTACCCGTGCTCTCAAAGCTTTCCTTCTTGCATCTAAAGCCGTATGAGAAAGTCAGTAGGCCCTGTATTGTCTATTTCTGGTTTCTACCTGATACAGAATCTATGACTCACTACCTTGTACGCCAATGCTGGTACTGTATTCTCTACAATACACAGTTATCTGTTCTCTCGGGGATGCTTATTTATTGGAAATCATATTAGTGTTCTTAATAATACTCTTTTGGTACATTTACCCTAACCAAAACCAAATGAATTTTCTTTCATCGTCATCCAAACAAATACTACACTGAATTCAAACTTAATCGGATAATAGAAAATGATAAAATATTTAATGAGCTAATAGAAAGCTTTTTAATAATATGAAAATGAATTTTTAATATTTTCAGTAGATTTCATCGAAAATTAATCTATTTAAGATGTCAATGATGTTTTTCGCAAAAATAAATTTTATTTTCATTTCTTTTCAGTAGATCTAGACACTTTAAACTTCATTGTAATACGGCTTCATACGTCTCATGGAGGGGATAGGACGCTAACATCAAACAAGTTTGAACGAATTCTTTCAGATTTTTTGTTACTTTTTTTTAAATAGTATGTTTCTTAAATTACTGAATTCATATAAAATTTTTAAATAATTAAATTTATTTTCTTTATAAAGTCTGTCTGATTTTTAATTTCTGGTTTCCTTTAAAAATAATTATTATGGTTTTTCAGCATGCATAAACGAAGAAAATTTTTAAATGTATAACAAATATATATTTAAATATTTAATACTTATTTACAATTTCTTGTTAATTATTTTTTGAATACTGCACCATAACTGGATATAAAATGTGAAGAAATGGGAAAATCGGATGTCGAATTCCACGGGATAAATGAATAAAATAAGTCAGGAAAACACTCACTAACTTCAAGAAAGCCTAACCCTACAATACGCCGTGATTCATATTTGAATCAACCATATTTTACCTCAATATCTTTTAATCACGTGATATTCTTTGAGTGTTTACATACTGTGAACCAAAAACATTGTCTATGGA
>MQRK01235233.1:0-10641 GCA_001938485.1 Girardia tigrina
TTCTGAATGTTAATTGATGGGTTGTAGTGTCTTATTAGTAGAGATTCACAAAATTGTCGTTCGTAATATGAATCAAAACCCTTTTGTAGAACAGAAAACTCATCTTTTGAAATGGATGAAGTTCTATCCTTACAACATAACCAATGATCAAGGACCTTACTCGATCGACTCATTTGCGAGTGCTAGCTAATCCGGGTTTTGAGATGACGATTTGTCTCTCCGATGTACGAGTTTTGACACCCGTGACAATTAAATTTATATACCAGATTAGCTTGCAAATCACAAACTGTTTTCGATTTGTTTGAGAGGAAACTTTGAACTTTGGATGTGACAAAGACTACTTTAGCACTACTTATTGTTCTAAAAATACTCTTCTTAAACGCTCTAAATTTTTCAGAATATGGAATTTTAATGATTTGTTTGTATTCTTCAGTATTTTCTTCTTTTAATTGTTTTTTAATTCGTGCATCTGTACATAATTTGTCTAATGTTACCCTAATGTTGTGTTCTATTTGCTTGTTTGTATACATATTGTCCCTCAAGTGTCTTCTAAGAATATTTAAACCCTGATTTGCAATTTCAAAACTGGAAGACAAATTCCAAACTCTGTGAACAAGCCCTTTTATCATATCATCTCTATATTTTCCTCACAAAAACTCTGTGGTGTTGTTTAAAGAATCTGTTGCCTTTCTGAATAATTCAGTTTTATAGCCTCCATTCATCCTAGTGACAAGAATGTCCAAAAAGGGAAGTTTATTATCTACTTCCAATTCTGTGGTAAATTTAATATTCGATGAAGACGATTCATGAATGTTAGGAATGGTTCTATGAGGGATTGATTTCTGAAAACCAAAAAGACATCATCCATATATCTCTTGTACAACACATGTTTTTCACCAGTTTATGCATTCATTTTATCCTCAAGTGACTTCAGCATTAACGCTGCAACGATTTCATAAATCGACTCCTCATGCTGAAGGACACTCGTGCGGAAATCATTACAAGTGGTTTTAGAGTCTTGTCCGAACGCATCCATTAGCTTCAATATTACAGACTCGAAGTCGTCTTGGGTACTGCTCTCCATTTCTGAGAACAGCTTCTAGGATCATAGGAATCACATTCGTCTTGACAATCCCGGATAGGGTTGCCTTCTAAGCTCTGCTTTTGCGTTTCTCACAAAGATTCCTTTTTTATCTTTCGCCTTTTACTAGGAGGGGTACCGTTATCTTGGAGTCGACTTTACCCGGAAAACAAAACACACCCCTGAAAAGCTGTTCAAGAAGCTTATTAAAGATCTAAAGAAGATTGCCAGGAGCATCTTGTTTCCTTGGCAAAAGATAGATGCTTACAAAATATTCTTACATTCGCGTCTTATCTTCTTTAGAAACTACAACATCCCTAACAGAGAGCTTACAAATTACGGACACCACGAAACTTCCACCGCTATCTTTAAGAACGGTCTTGATGTTGAAATCCGAAGATTTATTAAAGAAATCTGCGGAACTCCACCCAACTCAACCAATGAATACCTTTATGCGGCCAAAGAATTGGGTGGTCTTGGCTTGATATCTGCTCGCGATGAATACTCTATTCAATCAATCATCCAAGCATTTAGAAACCTGTCTTGTAAAGATCCTATAACTAGGAATCTCTCCCAAATAAATCTGCTGAACACCGTAGCCAGATACTATAAGACTGATACGGACTGGTCGCTTCCCGACGGTCTTATCTGGTTGAATGAGGGAGATAGAGAGAATGGTTATCGGTCCTGGTGGACAAAGATTCGTAATTTCATAAAATATCTTGATGGAATCGGTCTTAGAGTTAGATTCGATCGAAACGAGTTAGGAATTTGCTTGAAGGTTCACACAGATAAAGAGTCCATTCTGATTAATGAGAACCAAATAAAGTCTGCTTCCCATCTCATTCACAGACTATACGGCAGAATAAAGTTCAATAAATGGTGCCGACAGAGAGTGGCTGGTATTTCTGCAACAGCACTTAGCGAAAATCCAGTCAGCACTTCCATTCTTTATGAGAGTGCTTTAACAAATGCCGAATGGTGGTTTCTACATGCAGCCCGCACTAACAGCCTCCCTACAAACTTTATACCAAGAAAGCCGGCCGCTGAGACCAAATGCCGTGCTTGTGGCTCTGCTGTAGAAACTCAACACCATGTCTTTTGTATCTGCCGTAGGAATAGCCCCCTTATAAACGCCCGTCACGATGCGATCCAAAACATCTTCGCGGAAGCATTGCTAACGGAGAAACCTATTTTAGAAATCATCACTAACAGGGAGTCTTCCTGGTCCATGACCAACAAAAGATTTGACCTCCAAATTTACAACCACGGAGGAAGGGAGCTATGGTTAATCGATGTCAAAACTCCCTATGACATGGCGAAACTTCTGGAAAATGCAAGAGAAGAGAACGAAAAGAAATATCCGCAGCTGTTAGAAGAAGCGAACCAAAACCACAAGAAGTGGACAGTTCGTCTGGGCACTCTTGTGGTCGGCTGCTTGGGATCCTGGCCAGAGAAGAATGATGAAATGATGAGATCCTTCTCTTTGTCAAAAACAACACTGACGAAGGTCAAATACTGCGCGACGACTTGGAGTAAGCACAATACCGGCCAATGGAATCCGCTGTTGGGTTAGACGTGAGCGATGCATGATCATTGCGAAGCATTTCAATGGGCGCTGTGAAACACTACTTTCGTATGTTTTGTGTGTATATGTGATTCTCTTTCTTCTGTTTTTGTACAAAGTCTTGGCTTGATTAGTTGTTCTTTGTATTTGGTCCTGTGTGTGAGGAGTGTGACTGTGATGTTCTTCAAACATGCTTGTCTATTATGTGTGTGTTTATTTTTATTTTTTTACTCCCTTTTGGAGACGAAATCATTCACAAATTAGATTTGTCCTTGGTAATACTTCCGATGACCTACGGGGTCAATTAAAGTCATGTGTGAATCTGAAAGACTATTTTTGATTATTTGATTAACAAAAAAATATCATACGCAAAATCAAAATCATCAAATCAAATGATCATTGTACACTTTTATTTATAAAAAAAATCAAATTACTCCAATCAAATTAGTAGAAATTTTTTTCAGTAATGAATCTCAAAGAATTTTAAATGATGAAAATAATGAACCGCACCCGAATTTGGGCAAAGATAATTTGATCATTGAAAATCTCGAAATAGAAATGAACAATACGAAATTCGAAAACGATGATAAAACCAATAGTTCAAAGGTTGAAACATATGAAAGTTATGTGGAGTTTGATAGTTAAAATGGACAGAAATTCAGCGGGATTTCTTGTGTAAATTCAAGTCTACAGAAATTACAAGCTGATCCGTCTACTGAAGTGTTTACGGTTAAAAAATTTTGACGAAAAATGTATAAAATGATTAACAAATTATATCAATACATCTTTTCAACCTTGAAGGCAGTCGCACAATTCTATACTATAAAAGTATTAAATAAAATTTACATCTAAAAAAATCAATTAATAAATCAATACATAAAATTAACATTACAATTAATTACCGCTAGACATTGTGAATTGTGTTTATTTTAATGACGATGAATAAAACTATTTATGCTAAATGGGTTATTTATTCTTATTATTTTTTTCTATTATTTTTGTTTAAGTGTTAAAAGTTCGAAGTTCTTTATTTACTTTTATTTATTTTTACGTAAAATTTACTATTTTGCGATTGTCAGTAAATAGTAAATTTTACAGGCGCCATAGCTCGAAATGTCCGATTGTTGTCGATAGACGACTCATTTAACTATTTATGTTAATAAACTTTTTTTTAACGGTTTGTAAGAAATAATTTCAAATTTAAGGCACCATGATTCGAAATCTCTTATCCTATTAAACAAACGCACCGAATCTGTGAATTTTATCTCCTTCATCGATACTGCGGTAGCTTTTCGTCGGAAAGAATAAAGTTACACGCTGAGTAATATGTATTTTTAAAATTAAATAACAAGTGGCAATTCAATCATTCAAATAAATGAATTATTAATTCTAATTCATTTTACATTAACATTGACCGAAAAGAAAATAGAGGCTGATATCAAAGCAGTTTTGAGTCAATTTATGGCTCAATGATGATCCAGCAAGATTTGGCATTGCTGATCAACATAATTCTTCATTATCTAGATGTAAAGTAAATTTGTTTTATCTATTTTTAAACAATAATTCTTTTTACCACGTCTGTATTAACTCAATTAGACTGTTTGTTTGTTCGTTGATGTATTTGATAAAAATCTTGCGAACAAATTTTCAGACAAAATGTTTTTGAGATAACTCCCTTATTAAACGTTTTTTTATAAAAAGAAAAAAATGAAATTTTTGTTTTTTTCTATTTTTCATATCTTTGATTTTTTTTGTATTTTTCGAAATAAACATATTTTTGGATTTCTTACTAACTTTATTTTATTTGGTTATACTTTCGTCATGTGGGATTTAAACAAATCTTGAAATTCGGGACCCATGGCAGCAAAACTGTTCCATAATTATTCAATAGAAAAACAAGATCAGACTATGTGAATCAAAATTAAACAATTTTCGATCCGGACTGAATAGTTCTGGATTCCCCCATGATCATACAACTTGACAGCATCAAAACACATCCTGATATGGTTTCCTTACCATGTCGGACATTTTGCTACTTCAAAAAGCTCGATCAGTCAACTCATTTGAGATTTGTACTCGAAATCTCGATTCTGATTTGATTAAATTGTCGAAAAAGACGACCGATTCAAAGTCAGCTCAGTCCTACCGATTTAGGAACACAATAAAAATTTAGTATATGTGAAATTTCAGTCAATCATTGTGAACTCACAGTTTTTCCAAAAAAGAATTTTTATACTTTACATTTTATTTTATTAATTTTTATTGTATAACTCCTACCCAATGAAGTCGGTGTTTTTGAAATAAATTAAAGATTATGCAGAAGAACTAAATAAATTCATTAAATTTATAGTCACCTAAAAATGTTATAGAAATATATTTGTGTGGGGGGCTTAGAGATAAAAAATTACGGAAAAAAGGCGCAATTATTTTGATAAAATGTCATTTTCAAATTCTAATATTCACTTTAATCTACAATTCAGATACCCTTTTTACTAACAATAATCATTGTTTTATTATTAAGCAATTGTCATAAAATATATTTCTTACAACATTAATACATTTTACAAGAAATATTATTGAATATTTAATTATTAAATTGATAATTAATTTAAATTTAAATCAAATATGGCTGATGATGGATCTGTAGTAAGGCTGAGTGATGAAAAGCCTCTAAAGGTTCCGTCATTAAGAGCCTCTCTTTATAGTCATAAAAGTTCTCGACATTCCTTTCGTGTTAAACCGAAAAAAGTTAAAGAACAAAAATATCAATTGTTCCCAAGTTCATTGCAAACATTTCGAACATATAATGAAACTCTTTTGAGAATAATGCAAGAAGAAATCGATAAGATAAGCAAAGACTCATCGGTTCAGTTACAGAGTCAATGTGTAAAATGTTTGGAACAAATTATGAAACGAATGAAAGTTTTACAGGAAAAAAGATTTTCTCGATATAAAATTTGTCTTCTTTGCGTTTGCAGTCAATCTTTACGAAATAAGAATAGTCTCACGATATCAAGTATGAGCTTGTGGAACTTAAAAGTCGGAGATGACTTCCTTAGCGTAAAATTGGAACTCACTAATATTTATGTATGTATCATATGCTTTGCTATTTATAAAGAATGAAATACAGCTTCCATGAGTACTTCTTACTTAGTAGAGCGTTTTGTGAATCTCGTTTGTATTTATACATTATATATAAAATTATCCCTACGTATTGAACAAAAATCAAGTAAATGGCGATGGTAATTCGTGCATTCTAAGATTATTGCCTTAATGTAATCGTTATTACTGTATTATTATACACTTTCAGTAATATATTTTTTAAATTGCATTTATTTTTAATAATTTTAATTTTTTTATTTTATAAATACCAATAGAAAAATGGTTACCGGCTGTTACATGGACTTTTAATTGATATGTAATTTGTCATGGTAATGAACAAAAGATGAAGGTTTGATCATTATCCATAACATTCACGGAGTCATCGATTACAAAAGTAACAAAAAAGCGCGTGTTTACGTTTTCGTACATAATTTTAGATTTAAGTGGAGTATTTACACAGAGAGACATCAAAGTCCCTACCATAATTTAAGTGTACAATACAGCTTTATTTTTAAAAATTAAAACATCTTTTTTTTAAGAAAAAAAGACATAATATTAAATTTATATTTTTCTATCGTTACATCATTGTAAACAATACACTTCTCTACTCTGTCCTCAAAAGACATAAAAGAATCTTCAAGAATTCTTGCAATATTAAAACTTTTCTTCGTAAAGAAAACAGGCATTAACTAGTTTAATAATGGCCATCAATTTTACAGATATCCGACATTATTATCATTATATTGAAATTATTTTTGCAGACAGTATTTGAAAAAATGGCATAAATGGAGATAAATTTTAGTTGGATATTAATATAATAAATATATATATCCACGTCGCCTTCCGAGACAATTTTCCCAAGAGTCATGAATTTCCTTTCAGTTTTGGCGTTCCACCATAGGTAAGGCATTGCAAGGTTTTCTTGGTTGACAACTCTTCTTTCTCTCATTTTATTTGTGAAGTATCGATCTACGAACCAGCAGAGCATTCATTCATCACCGCTTGAACCTGTTTTGATGCCTTGAAATGAACCCCACAATCTTTATCCAAGAACATCATCTTTTAACTTTAAAGTGATGACTATTGTGAAGTCAAACCAGACCACTGATCAACTGTCACTCACCATTAACTGATTCCTATAAACCTACAAGCTTTCTGATTACTTCCATACCAAGAAGCACATCAAACCTCACCCCCAAAAATTCAGTCACTATTAGATTACACATAAAATCTACCTGCTGTTTCACTTCTTTAGCTGGGTCGCTTTAAACTACACACTTATCACTCAACGTCATCATCTGCAAAGTTTTTTCCACAAAATCAAACTTTTTAGGCGGTATCAATGCCATTAGCAAACAACCCGTTTAAGCCATTGCTTCACCTTCTTTCTACACACATTCACCAAAAGATTGTCCGTTGCGCGTCATAGTGCATAGGCCACCATGAGCAGTAATGAGGGGTTTCCCGTCGGTTATTTGAAAAACAGCCCTTTAGGCCAAAACTAAAATTTTCTCAATCTGCAGAAGTTCTCAGGATGCAGCTTGGTTGGCTGTGTGGTAGGTACCTGTTTCTCGGTCTTCCATTCGGTCTCAAGATACCCACTCTTGCCACAGATATATAAT
The DNA here is from genome assembly GCA_001938485.1 of Girardia tigrina. NCBI lineage: Eukaryota > Metazoa > Platyhelminthes > Tricladida > Dugesiidae > Girardia > Girardia tigrina. The sequence goes on from MQRK01235233.1 coordinate 7,373, forward strand.
TTAAGCGCTTCTAAAAGTGAAGACGGGTTCATTTGTTATTTTGTAGTTTTTTCAGTCAATTCCGATCGAACAATACTGCATCTCAATTTTTCAATTAATTTTAATCGAATATCCGACCATCGCTCTCTCAGGCGATCAGCGAGACTCTCGATCAGCAGAGCTTCGGGACACATCAAAACCAGTTCGATTACGTGTTTGCAGTACCGGTTGTCGACCGCTGTGGGCGGATCCGAGCGCCCATTCGATTCCCCCAGATCGATATTTCGATTTCTCCAATCATCATTTAAGGTCCTAAAGAGGACCGAATCACATTCACCGGATCGGACGATCGCGACTTTTGATGCAATATACAGAACCTTGTCTTCAATATTTTCATGTCTCCGCATCAATTTTAGCAAAAATTTCCTATGCAATAAGCAAAGCTTGTTTTTGTTGATCATATTATTTCGCATTTAAAAAAACCAATTACTTTCAATATATTTTTATTAGAAGCCACTTTATTTAAACTTTATATGTATATATATATATAATTTTTTTCTGTATTAAAATATTTTTCTTTAACATATATTTTTATATACAAAATATATTATTTTTTTACAAAATTATATATATTTTTAATCATTCTGAAACTGTAGTATTTGGTGCAGCCGTCAAAATCTCCGCGTACAGCGTGGACATGTATCAGAATCAATCAAACTAAATGGTCAAAATCTGTTCATTTTCTGAGTGTTTTAGCATCTACATTACTCATGGCCTCCTTGGGCAGCTCCTTGGTGAATTCCTGGGCAATAAACGTATTACACCGCCTTTTTAAACCATAAACTATGGCAGCGGAGAGCTTCCACTCCGCCATAAAAATCCCCGCTCTCGCCAGAAGCCAGTCGTTGGGAGTCTAAGCTCGCCCATAAGATCTTTGGACTTGGCGTGAAAGTCTATCTATGCCGCCTTATCAAATCTTCAGAACACGGTATATGCCTGATCACAGAGCGAACGTTGTAGTACGTCTGCTGTATTCTGTCCGCGTGGGTATCTGTCTCAGTTTAAGGTAAATTGTATGCACTTCTACCACCGATGACCGTAAAAGTCAAGATTGAATCTTCTCCTGTCCCATGAAAATCACACAATTATTATGAACGGGCTTAATGAGGTTTCGTTTCGTTTACTGAAACAATTCCATAAAACTAATTTGTAATTTCTGACATGATTTTGATTTATTTTTTTTCATTTAAATATTTTTAAATTTAATCAAACATGAATGACAGTACCGGAGTAGCCATTAGGCAAAGTATTGTCATTACTTAAGGGGTCCATTGATAAAAAGATAAATGTATTGTAGTGTTATATTATTTTGTAATATTGTTTTGTAATATTGTAATGATGTATTATATTTTGTATATTGTATAGTATTGTAATATTTCAGACCCCAAATAAAACATGTTTGACAACATATACGAATCAATAACCAAATGTTTTATTTATCTAAATAAATTCACAGTCTATACTTATGAGTATTACCTTCTAACAATGGCATCATTATTAAATTTATCCTTTAAGGTTGTATATTACAATGAGATCAGATTATTTCACTTCGGCACACCGTCGCCGATGAAAATTGCAAGGTGTAGGTGTCTGATTACAACATACCAACATTTAAGTTACTAGCAGCTGTATGAGTGATAGCGAAATGAAAACTAGACTAAGCTACTTACAGATACTAAGTGTTGTGTGCCACCTTATTCTCGTTATTTTTATTGTTGTTTGGAGAGAAATTTAGATTTGTCTATTGTCTTTGTAATTGATATTTATCACTTTCTCTCTCTCTATTTCTATCATTATCTCTATTATTGTCTCTATCTAATTGTCCTTTGTTGCAGTGTAAATACAGTTGGCTGACAGTGTGGAATGTGCTGTTTGAATTTGGTTTTTTTTATTAATTTCAGAAACGAATTTTTTCTTTGATTTGTAAATCGTAACCGATATCGGCAATTGTTCATTTTTTTCTGTTTAATTATTTTTTGAGTTCTCTGTGAATAAAAATAATGCAAAAATAGCAATAGAAATTTAATGTCAGAAATTACAAAAAAGTATTATCGTGGTTAATGAAAAAACAATTACAAAAAAAATTATTATTATGAACGTGGTTAGTGAATGTGTGAATTTGTTTTATTAAACTAAATAAATATTTTCTGTTAGGTTGGGAATTATCTTCCATTCTAAATAAAAAGAAATTAAAACTTGCAAAATTTATTCAAAATCTACAAAAGGTTAAATTTGTCATTAAGACAAATTTTCATTTTTTTATTTTCTTTTTTTTAATTTTCCAATATTTTTTTTAATTTCGATTATAATTCGAAATTTTTAAAAAACCGAATTTCCTATTTTTGAAAATTAAAAAATTAACAACAACACTCACTTACACCCCCGCACGCAAGACTTTTTTTAATTTTCTCCACATTTCTTTCATATGTTTTACCAAACATATCTTCAAGAACATATCTTCTATCACGTACTTTTCGAATGACTTTATATGGCCCATCGTATCTCCCTTGATCTTTTGTTCTACATTCTACTTTTACCAACACCTGATCTCCTGGAAAGAATTGTCTTCGTGTAATAGCCTCCAGGTCCCGCTCATATTGAAATGTTTTACTATTTTTTCCATCCCATTTTCCCTGCTTATGCGTCTTCCGAAAATGATTTCAGCTGGACTCATCCCGACAGTCATCTGTAATGTGGCATTTAATGAGAACTCGATCTCCGGTAGAAGCTCTGCCCAGTCCAAACTTCTTCTTTCATGCAATGTTGCATTTATCAATTCTCTCACCGTACGGAATTGTCGTTCAATTTGTCCGTTTGTGTTATGATGATATGGACTGGAGAATCTAATTTCGAAATTCTGTTTCTCTGTAAACTCTCTCATCTTTTTTGATTCAAAAACCTTACCGCAATCCACATTCATCGCCCTTGGAGAACCAAATTTCAGTATCCAATTCCGCATTATTCCTTTTATTATCGACTCTTCATCTTGTTTCGATATTGCTTATAACGTAATGTATTTACTGAACTGACCAATGATTCCTAGAATACAGTAACTTCCGGATATAATAAAACGCCTTTTGCCAGAAAATATTTTTATTATAACCGGATTTTTTTATAGCCGATTTTTCAAAAATTAAACGCAATACATAGGCACTGTTAATATTTAATATTTATTCAATAATATGACTCATCCCTCTATTATAAATATGAAATAATTGTTTGTTTATTCA
>MQRK01235235.1:9808-31577 GCA_001938485.1 Girardia tigrina
AGTGTTGCGAACATCCAAAACAGAATTCAAATTTTAATATGACGACAGATGATCATTCCTAAGACTCTGTTTCTCATTCTCGAATAATTCGGCAGTGACAAGGGATATAACAGACAGCATAACACAGTTAAGAAGGAACGAATAAAACTCAGAATAGCGTTCATATGCATAAACTTAAAAAAATCAATAATATTGAACATTAAATATATATGATTATGTTTTAATAATGATATTTTTTTGGGGGATTTCATGTTGTAATGTACGTTTATTTTTTTTATTAAATAGTTCGTCGCTTTGATTATTTGTTTTTTTTTATTTGATAATTCATTTTTTTATAATTGTAAAAGCAGCGAATATAATATATTAATATAATATAATATTATTAATATAATATAATTAGTATAATATTAATATAATATAATATATTATTAATTAATTAAACTAAATTCGCTGCTTTTACAATTATCAATAATTTTGGAGTGGCTAACCATTTTTTGCCCTAAAAATACCAGTTTCTTTTAATTTTGCACACAATACAGTTATTGTCTTATTCGATGGATGTCTTGTTGCAAATCCTTCCTCAATTGGCGTTGAAGAGAACAATATTCCAAAACAACATAAATCCTTTGCTGTGTTGTCAAAATTCTAAAATGACAATAATAATTATGAAGAATGAAGAAAGATCACTTTGTATGCATGCAATATAAATTCAGTAATATTTTGAAGTAATATTTAACTGTTATGTGTTTGCGTGTCCGAGGGATTTAATGAACACCATGCATATATTTTGAATAACTAATTATTATTATGTAATTAACGACATGTTTCGTTCTTAACAAAAAATTTTCATGTGTGTGGTCCATTGAAAGAGAGGTTTTAAAATATTCAAAACCACAATCAAAATAGAGTGTGTATCAAACACAGAATATTTGTCAGAATTCAGATTTGATATAAATAATTTAAAACACTAAAAAGATTTATATATAAAATACTAATATTTTAATTTATTATTTTAAATGCTGTACTAAAATATTTAAAAGCAAAGCAAATTGTATAATTTTCGTTTTAGTTTCTTTCAGTTATTTATATCCAATCAATATTCTGACAAATATTCTGTGTTTTATACACTCACTTTTGGTTTTGGTTTTGAATATTTAAAAATTTATTCTAGAAATGGACGATCTACCTCATGATGTTCTATTAAGAATTTAAACATGTCGTCGATTGGGAAATAATAAATACTACTGAAAAGATGTTATATATATATATATATATATATATATATAATTTTGAATAAATGAAAATCAGAAAAAAGCACTGCTACATTGTTCTTTAATATTAGAATATTTATAATTATACGTTACTAAAACCAGAAAAGGAAAATAATAAAATAAAAAAATAAAATAAAAAAAGAAAGAAATATTAAACCAATATTTAATAACATTCAATTGTTATAGACAAAAGCAAAAAATATTATAAAATATCTTATTATTGCCTAAGCAACTTAAATATTTCTATTCTATGTTTCTGGTTGATGGGGAATTTCAAAAGCAATTCTGGATATTGTTCCTATTTTTGTTATACAGTTTTGAGATAATTAAAGCATATCACTTTTATATAACTAAATATTTACAAATTGCTGAACACTATAGTAATCATTTTAATTAAAGACAAAACATAATACGTAAAGATGGACGTTATTTCATTCATTGTTTTAGAGTTGCAAAACAATTGGCGAGAGAGACTAATGGTAATTTAATGCAGTTTAGTAATAATATAACTTTGCTTATATCAAATATTTCATTAAAAAAAATCCAATTTAAGAATTATATTTTATGAAATTTTTATTTTTTGTTAGTGCGGAATCAAACGAAAATCATCATTTTCACTTCTCAGATTATTGTAATTATAATTATAAGATTTAAAACTCTATTAAGTGTTTATAAATCGTTTTAACAAAGTGGAAAATGAAAGAATTTTTTTTTCTTATTTTAAAATTCACAACATATTCTGTTCTTAACAGAACATCATCAGATGAATCGTCCATTGATAGAACAGGTATTTTTAACAATCGAACCTAATCGAACATTTTAGAAAATAAAAAAAAACTTTTTTCAATCAAATAAGGACCACCCTAATAATAAGGACCACCACGATATAGGCAGACAATAATGTAGAATTTTTTGTAATGTAAATTTGACTTTATAATTTATCGCTTTAAGTGATATTGATTTTTAAATTAAATTATATATTATATACTTTATATTATATATAATTTATTTATATGAATATTATGATAAATAAATATAAGGTGTCAGAACAAAGAAAATTGCTAATTTTCTAAAATTTAAATTTAGCTAAAGTAATTGAATTTTTTTTAATTTTAAAAATGTAAGTAGTTTTTTAAGAAACGTAATAGAATTTAAATATTAAAATTTTGCTGTAAAATAAAATCATATTTATATTGATTTGTTGAATAAAAGATCAATGCTTTTTTAATTAATTAACTAAGAATAATTAACTTAAAAAATAGATAATTAAAATAAATGCACAAATTTAATTATAATATTTTCCTAAATATATTTATTATAATTTATCATCTATCTTAATGAACTGACATTTTTATTTTAATTATGGTTGTACAAAATATAATCCTTGAAAATTAATTTAGCCCCTGAATGTAAGAACAGGTAAAATTAAATTTGATTTATGTGATTGTTTTATTAGTGTGAACCAAAAGTCTTTTCGTATTTTTTATTAAAAATTTAAACATAATTTTACAAAAAATAAAAAAAAACATTTAAGTTTCAAAGTGAAGGTCATTTGAATCTATAGCTTGAACCCATCTATGGGAAAGTTGTGCGGTCCCACTGCGGTACCAATCCTTGTTCTTAGAAGCGAAGAACTGGTGACACCAGTTTTCGACCTCGGCCAGATTATTGAAGCTGCGACCACGAAGAAAGTGTGACATAGAGCGGAAAAGGTGATAATGGGATGGCGCAAGATCCATACACTTGGTGTAGAAGAAGTTCAAAGGCGTCGAGATTTTTGATTTTTTCCTTTGTTTGTTTGGCGGTGTGCGGTTTTGCATTGTCCTGTTGTAGAAGAACTCGCTTTCGATTGATCAAAGCGGGGTATTTCTCGCCAAGTGCCGCATACATTCGATCAAGTTGTGCGCAGTAAAGGTCAGCGTCGATGGTACGACTATTCGGAACCAGCTCAAAGTGAATCACGCCTTCGAAATTCCACCAAACACACAAAAGTGCCTTCCTTGAGAAACGATCTCGTTTCGCTACCGGTTTGTCCGGGGTCCAACCATTGATTTTGTTGGTTTGGGTTACTGATGTAAACCCACTTTTCATCGCAAGTTACAATTCGACGGATGAAACGGTCATCACACGGATTTTCAAGCAATTTTTGACAAGTTTCGAAACGCTTTTCGCCTTGAATTTGTGTCAATTCATGAGGCACTTCTCGACATCGTCTATTGACTTTGCCAAGAGCGTGAACGTGTCGTACAATGGATGTTTGAGGAATATCGAATTTGGTCGACAATCTGTGAGTACTAATTGAAGGATTTGTCTCTACGGATTCACGAATTGCTCAGGAATCTACGGTGATCGGTTGGCCTGAACGTGCATTGTCTCCAGGGTCAATGTCGCCTTCGTTGAACCTTTTAAACCAATTTTGAGCAGTACGATTTGAGACCACATTTTCGCCTTCAACTTCGCATATCTTCTTTGTTGCTGCAGTTGCGTTTAAGCCCTGTTTCCAGTAATGGCGTAAAAGAACACGAATTTCAAAATTTTCCATGATTTTTCTAAAAGACCATAAAAATTATATTAACGAATAATTAGAAGTTTTAATATATATTGTGATAGAGCCGTTCAAGAGCTTTAAAAACATATAACACATGTATATAAAATATCTTTATTTGGTAAGAAGAAACAATTGAACAAAAATTGAAAAAATTGAAAATACGAAAAGACTTTTGGTTCACCCTAATAGTTGTTGACAATTTATTATCGCGTATACAAAACTTCCCTTTATCTCTGTGTTTATTAAGAGGGCTTTGCATAAGCGGTTAATAATCTCATTAGCGATCTCTTCTCACTTTATGAATAATGTGGAACACAAAGCAAAACTTTCGTCAATTGATAATCAATCGTCATACTGTTGGTATGAGTCTGACGTTGTTCGCTTTCGTAACGATGAGAGAAGAATGGTTTGACTGCATTTCCATGAAGAAATTGGTTCAATATCAGCTAGACGACGCGGTCGTACTGGAAGAAGGATATTGTATCAAGGAACAATTTCTATTATGCATTATGGCTATATTCCAGACGCTCCGCTCGAGAATTAATGCAGTGCATAGGACAACTGGTAGTCTTATTAGTCTAAGAGTAATATAACAGAACATAGGAAAAAGTATAAATATTCATAATTTCAAGATTATTTCTGAGCATTGTAATAGTTATTGGAAGCACCTTGCCATGTGAAGCATTGTTAATTAGGTCGTGTTGCTCTTAAATCAATTTTCAATCGGTAGTCTCTACCATTTTTTTGAGAATTTTTGATTAGCGTGAACGATGACAATCTTTATTTTTGCATTTACATGCAGGTAAATTAAATTATTAATCAGTGACCTGAAGATGACGGTCGAAATATATTTCCTATAAATCTATTTTGAAATAAAGGGTTTTGTTTTCAAAAAGAAAGTTGAATCAATTCAAAACTCTTAATAAAATTGTAGAGACCGCTAAACCATCTTAATTAGTCTAATTAGTCTACTTTGAATTAGTCTAAAATGTGTTTATGAATAATTTTTATTATTTAGGTCAAGTTATCATTATAAAAAAGTATTTCTTGATTTTCTTTTTTTATGAATTTTCTTAGATTTTTTTGTGTTTTATTATTGTGTGTTTATTTGGGATTGTGTCTCTCCTACCCAGCTTGCTGATTAATATGTCTGATATTCTTTTACCTGAAAGTAATTTAATTTTGCGTTTAATGTTTGATTTTATTGTACAATTCTAAGTAATTTATTTTAATTATTAAAATAATAGAATAATTATTTAAAATAATAAATCGAATAAAAGTAATCTTTCACTTTCGTTTTTTAAAAAAATATTTATTTTCAAGAATCACAATTTTTTTGAAACGTCACATGTTTCGTAACAATAGTATTTATAGAGAATTAATTAAAATAATTTTTATATTTTCCCTTAATATAAGATTTCTTACTATTTCTGTATTTGAACTAATTCATATTTATTGTATAATCCATTGTCTTAAACATACTATAAAGTTCGAACAAAATCTTTGAAAGATAAAATTATCTAAAAATTTATTCTGTATAATATGGTTTTTATAAAAGAATAACTTTTTTAAATGAAAAAGGATACGTATTTCGAAAAAGCACTATTGACAAAAGGAATTAAATTTAGGAAAAAATAAAGTCAATTTGTTGTGAAAGGAAACGACAACATTTGTCTGATTCAAAGAAAATCGGAAATCTATTGATAAAATGGGTTGCCAATTTTAAAAGAATATTAATTAAGTCAAATGATGATATGAACGAGACGAAACATTATTTGTTTTAGAAATATTAAACATAATTTTTTATTTAAATATTTTTTCAATAAAATTAAAATTATTTTTTTAAAAATCGTTTCTACATAGATAAATAAAAAGTTTCATTTTAACTTTATATACAGGGTTATTCATATCTATAAATACATTTATTCAAAATATAAATAAAAATATAATTAAAAAACTAAATTATTCTGTGTTATTCTTTATATTCTGATACATGTTATTACTATTAATGAGAATTTTTATTATATTATTGAATAAATTTCTTTATATTAAAAAGTAAATTTCTTTATTTTTTTAATAATTTTATTTTTATTTTGAATAATTTGATTTATATTTTGAATATTATTGTTTATTTATTGAATACTTTTCTTTATATATGAATAACTCTGTAATATATATATATATATATATATATATATATATATTATTGAGACTTGTGAACTCTAATTTAATATTTTTGAAAAATAATTTCGTTAAAGCATTTTTAAGAAATCGATTATTTTACATGTTTCGGAACTTCACTTTCCATTATCAGCAATAATAATTTAATGTATAAGATAATGTATAAGGTAATTTAAACAATGGGAGATTTTATCGTTAAATATTTAATTTATCAGGATTTTCTTTGATATTAATCGAAAAATTGTTTTTAATTATTTTAATTAAAGATTTTAAGAATACAGACGGCCTTCCTTTCGCCATTCTGAATATTAATTAATGGGTTGTGGTGTCTTATCAATAATGTAACACAGAACTGTCACTCATTATGTAAATTAGAGCCCTTCAGTAAAACAGAAAACTGATCTATTGAAATAGAAGAGATTTTATTTTATGATTTAACCAATGATCAAGAACCTTACTCAATCGACTTGATTATGAATGCTCACTAGATTAAGATTTCTCTTTTGAATGATTTTGAGTCTCTAGGCTCTTTAAAGGGTTTACCCTAACTAAAAAATCACTAGCAACGCACAGATAGGCCTCCTACGGGGTCGTATAGTTTCGGTCTCCGAGATCTTTTCGGCTTCCCTGTCAGAAACGACCACTCAAGGGTTGTATATTCATGGTTCTGCTGTATTTGTGGACTTCGTACAGCCGCGAAAGGGGGTTCGGCACGGATTGAATTTGGTTGTCTGGAATGTTGAGGTTTTCTACGACACTTTCTTCTGTGTTATTTGTTGTATTGGTTTGCGCTGGCGTCATTGTAGGTTCTCCAATTTTTCTAAAAATTCAATTTATGATTGAATCTTCAATTCAATTTATGATCCTGGTAGAGGTGCTTGGTCAGCCACCCATTCGTTTTTTATGACTTTTTACATAGTGTACATGGGAATGGTAATTGCTGTTGTTGTGCCTCGTTTCGCTGATTAGGATTAGCGGAAGCGAACACCGCCATGGGCCTTTTCAATGTGTGTGTTCAGCTCCTTCTTCTCGGCAAATTACTTGTAACATCTTTCCACTGGGCATTGGTGACATTTTTTTCTCTTGTTGATCAGCTTTGACAAAGTTGTTTTTGTCCTATTGAGTCTTCCTGGTCGAATTAAGCAGTTTATGTATGTTTCCCTCGATACAGTAGGGTCTCTATGAATGATGCGGTTAATGAAATATCCACAGACTGCATCATCCACAAATAGCCACTGTATGTCAACTCTCCAATGAAGCAGTTTTTACCCCAGTGACAATTAAATTTTTAAATCAGATTAACTTACAATCCACGATTGATTTCGATTAATTTGAGAAAAAGCTGCGAACTGTGGATGTCATTGAAATCACTTCGACACTACTTTTATTCTTGCAAATACTCTTGTTAAATACTTTAAATCATTTAGAATATGGTATTTTGATTATTTGTTTGTGCTCTTTAATATTTTCTTCCTTTAATCTGTGTATAATTTTTCCAATGTAATCTTGCTGTTTTGATCTTGTCATGTCTATATTTTTAATGATTATAATAGGCTTGATAAAAGGCATAGTTTACAGAGTTTGGAATTCGTCTTCTAATTTTTAAATCACAGACCATGATTTAAATATTATTATAATGAGTAAAATATTTTTTTAAATTGTTATTTCCTGTTCTTAATATTATTTTTTCAATATTTTACCTTGATTTGATATTTTATTTTTGTCTAATTTTTAAACCCTTTGTTTCATAAAGGCCTAAAAATACATCTTCATAACAAAAAGCCTAAGACGTTTTTCTTAATAGTTTGGAGATCTCATTAAAAAGAATAATGTGTTTATTATTAGAGTAAAAAGTTTAACCCTTTGAACGCGTTAAACAATATTAAACATTAAATCCGGGCGACTATAGTCGATTTACACGTTCAAAGGGTTAACAAACTAATACAAATAAAATAATTTTGTGTTTATGTTTAAACTTATTTTAGTCTGAAAATCCACAAAAGTTGAATAAAATAAATTTGCTTTTTCACGAATTCTTTTTTAACAATTTCTTATAATATAATATTTTTTCAAGTGCGATCTAATTTGATTTGGTTCTGTTGCCGGTAATATCAAATAACGGGTTTTATAAATTTGAGGAAAATTAAATTCACTATCAGTTTTTAAAGAGAATGTTATATTCATTTTTATTGGGTGTGAATAATTGGATTTTTATGCCAATATTATATACTTGCATATATTGTTATACAGTTTGGAGATACTCATGGATTCTTCTTCCTTCATGTGCTTTATTTAGAAGTCAAAATATTCCGTTTTGCTTCGGATAAGGTTTCATTTTTAGCCATGCTAGTAAAAAACAAAAAATATAACCCCTATTACCGCCATTATTGGAATATTTTTTTCCAATTGAAAAGCAAGGCACTAAAATAATTAAATTAAAATAAAAAATATTAAATAATAATTAAAATAATATAATATAAATAAATTATTCGAAAGCTAAAAGGATTTTTATATTAAAACAAGTATCGGTTAACCTCCCAGCGTTTTTATAGTAACCATAAAAAAGGTTAACTTTATACCTTTATGTAAATTCGTCTTGTAAGTTTTAATCAAATTGCTATACTTCCCAAAATAAATATTTTACATTGCATCCATTATTTGAACAATTTATCCAGAAATGTAAATGAATTGTCTAAAGGGGGACAATAATAGTGTGAACAGTGTTTCAAAACATCAGCTTCATAAATCATTGTTTTCTTTACTCAAATTCTACATTTATTATAAACAATTTTCAAACTAATTTTCAACTAATTTCTTAATTAATAATTAATCCGCCGATCTCCATTTCCAATAACTTTTTATTTATTTAAAACTGCAATCAAATTAAAATAATATTTAATTTAAAAATTTTTAAATTTTATTAAAAAATATTTATGAAAATTATTATTTTACGTATATTTAATATTTTAAAAAATATTTAATTTTTAAATTTGTTTTTTTAATCCTTTTATAATGTTTTTTTTTATAATTTTGTTTTTCAAATTAAATATTATATGTTGTTTTTAATTTTATGTTTTTTTAAAAGGTTTTTAATATTTTTACTATTTTTGGAAATTTATGAAAATTCGTTATATTTAATATTTAATTTTTTATATTTTCAATATTTAATTTTTTTAATCATCTCCTTAAAATAATTTAAAATTTGAAAAATAAATTTTTTCAAATATTAATAAAATTTTTTAATAGAATTCAAATTATTTTTTTAAAATACTATCTTCTCTGTTATCTATTTTGATTCACTATTTTTCTAGTAATATAATAGTTTAATTCAAATAAATTTATGAAGAATATTATTATTAAAGAGTATTAGAAAAATCGATTTTACAATCTTTAATTTAAAAATTTTTAATTTGGTTTCAGTTACAAATAATCTATTTTCTAAACTATTTAAATTTTGATCAGCGAACTAAAATTAATTATCTCATCATAAACAGTATTTCGATAAAATAAATTAATATGTTTTGAAAAAAAAGAATTTTTTTGGCATATATTATTTAAGATTTTATTACAATAAATAACTTGATCATATTTGATAGCTTATTTATTATTATTAGCTTTTAGTCTGATCGAATCATAGCGGTACTTAAAAGGGTTAATTAAACTGAACTAAATAACGAAAGTCAACCAAGTTATTTGTCAATGCTTTTTAGAGGGGACACTAGAACCATTACTTAGCCTTTAAAGTAATTATTCATTCTTGTATTCGTTCTTATCTTTCAAATTCTAAGAAAATCATAAAAAATACTGAGAGGAATGTTTTGAATTGTTTGTTGATATTGTTGATTCGGATTGTGTCTCTCCTACCCAGATGAATGATTAGTATTTTCTATGATTCCTACTAATCTATTAGGTTGAGGAATAAGTTCCCGCCGTTTTTTGAATTTTTAATCAATTTAATATTTAAATCAAATTTTTGATGTAATGTTATATGTTATTTGAAAGCTATTGTTTTGCTCTAAAAAATGGTGTATTTTATTTTTTTATTCTGATTAATTTTTGTCGATTTTTAGACCATTGAAATGGAATGTCAAGTCGACTAAAATGAGCATTTCCTACACTGTATACGGAGTATACTGTATTTCCGTGCTGTATACGGAGAAGGTGCTATAGCTGATAGAACCGCTCGTGATTGATTCGCAAAATTTAAAATTGGCAATTTTGACCTCAAGGATGCACCTCGTTCAGGACGACAAAATGAATTCGATGAAGAGCGTTTAAACAAACTTTTGCATGAAGACGCGCGTCAAACCACTCGAGAATTGGCGGAACAAATGGATTGTGATCAAAAAACTGTCGTGAACCACCTAAAATCAATGGGAAAAGTTCAAAAAATGGGAGCTTGGGTCCCACATCTTTTGACCGAAAACAACAAAAACCAGCGATCCAAAATTTCGGCGAGTTTGCTTGCCCGTCATCGCTCTACTCACGGTCATAAGCAACAATTTCTTTATCGAATTGTAACGGGTGATGAAAAATGGTGCCTGTATGTCAACATGAAACAGCGCAAAGAATGGCGTAGCCGAGAAGAACAATCGACACGGCGAGCAAAACAGGATCTTCATTCACGAAAGACAATGCTATGCGTTTGGTGGGTTGGGAAGGGATTATTCATTATGAATTGCTTCCTCGAAACCAAACAGTGAACGCAGAACTTTATGTTCAACAGCTGTATAGACTGAACGCCGCTATAAGACAAAAACATCCGGATCGACAACATGGCGTTATTTTGCAACACGACAATGTACGTCCTCATATAGCCAGAATGACAAAAGAAGCCATTCAAACGCTTGGTTGGGAAGTGTTACCGCACCCTCCGTATTAACCTGACTTGACTCCATCTGATTTTCATCTTTTCCGTTCTCTTTCTAACGCTTTTCGTGGTGTTTCGTTCAACAATGATGGAGAACTGCAAGTTTGGTTGGCTGAATTCTTCGAGTCAAGACCGGGCGATTTCCACCAAAGAGGCATTGAAAAACTCGTTGAACGTTGGGAAGAAGTCGTGAACAATGGCGGAGATTATATTTGTGATTAATTTGTAGTAACTTTTTTGTTAAAAATAAAATTTAAATTTTTCAAAAAACGGTGGGAAATTATTCCTCAACCTAATAAAATAATTTAATTTAATTTAATTTTAAAGGAAAAAGATTTAAAATAATTTTCGAATGTAATATTTAATTTTTAATGTAATTTAAAATTTTAATATATTAATTTAATATATACCTTTTAAAAATGTTTAGATTTAATTTCAAACAATTAGAATCTTCATAATTAATTAATTAATAATAAATTATTTTCATTTATTGAAAAAGTTAGTATGAATTTAGAAATATATTAATCAAAAAAATGTCGAATAGTGAAGGCGGTTTGAATAATTGTTGTCATGACAATTCTACTTGAGTGTGAATAAATGTTTAAAAAATCATATTGATGTTGTTAATAAATACGAACCTTGAAAAAAGTGGAAAAAATAGAATGACAGAGTAAAATCAATTTGATACAGTTATCTAGTTTGCCCTTTTATCAATCATAATGCCGAATTGCCCCATATAAACAATCAATTTATTCTATTAAAAATTCCCTTGGAAAATTCTCTTGTTTCGTCAGTTATCTCTATTGAATCCGATATTAAGATTGAAAAATATCGTCTCATGAGTTGCGAATGACGTTTGAGCTCGTCACAATAATCATGACTTGTTCGGTCGCCAATCTCTATTTTACAAACACGTCTAGAAAAATATAAATAATAATACACAAATATCCTTAAAAAATATTAAATAATAATATTAATTAAGAAAAGTTATCGGTGATTTGTTTTTAGATAGAACCAATAAATAAAAGTTATTTAATTCCCTAAATAATTTTTTATTTGATTTATGTATTATTTTTGCTAATATCTGATAACAGTTCTTTTGAAATTATAATTTCATCCATTAATTTGATTGTACGAACGCGTTTCATATCTACAAATAAAAATATTTTTAAATCTTTTTATTGTTCATTTATTAAATCATTAAAATGTTAATAAAATTAATAATATCGACTACATTGCATATTATACTTAGTTAGACAACCGGATTTCGTTTTAGGATTGTAAAGGAAGCATGGGTCATTTTTGTTTAAATTTAAAAAAGTTTAACTTAAAAGTTGATAAGAGGGCTGTTACCACGATGTTAAATGCTTGATACGTGGCTACTATGACTTCTCTTTTTAATCGCAATTAAACATTATTTAGTTCGTCGAATAACATTATCAATCAAATGACAACACTTAGTATCCTACCAACTTAATTTGTTGGTAAATGTTTTATATAAAGTCCCATCCATTAGATTATAATCAAACACCAAAGACGTGTGAATAATAACACATTTGTGATATCGATATCAAATGTTTTAATATAAAACTCAGAAAAAGCAATAATCTGACAAAGGTCCATAAACAACATGCAGTTTTATCAGTAATTTGTGGTAGCTCATCTTGCTTCAAGAATGACTCTAATGTTACATCCGCGTATGACCTACTGGATCCATACAATCTGCACTTTGTCAATGAGGTCTTGTTGGTTCGTTGGCTTTAACTTGTTGACCTTCTTCATGATCATAGTCTAACGGTGCTCAATATGGTTAAGATGTGGAGACGAGCCTGTCAAGGATCAAAAAGATAAATGTTTTAGGAAGCCAGCAACTGTCAAACAATTTTCTCCTTGTGTCAAGACATGTCATCTAGTTGGAAAACTATAATTTGGTGACGTCTCACTCAAGGTTGCAGATTATGATTTATTATCTCGAAGTAAACATTCGTGTTGATTGGCATATTGACCATCTCCTCATAAAGTTAATGAAACCAAATAAAAATATAAAACGTTTTATTAGAAATGTGTCGAAGTGTAATTTATATTTATTCAGTATAAATAAAGTTTATTGCAGTTGTTTTTAAATGTTATAATTCCACATTCAATCACGAAATAATAGCCGGTGGCATGACATATTCTGTGTAAAATTACCAGTCAAAAATGTGTTAGCAATTCTATATTTCTTTACTCGGTTGTAAAGAAGATTCTGAAAGGACTTAAAGCTACCATTTCAAGAACACAATATGTTTCCTTTTTATAGTGTTGATCTCGTTTGATCCATGATTGTTAAATAATTATCTAAGAATAATTACTTTTCCTTTTCTTCGTGTAAAAATGAAGAGATTTAAAAGTTTAAAAAATTAAAGATTGTTTCTAAATTTTATTACGATTAATCTTACCAGTTTCATTTTAGAAATGGTAATCATAAAACAAAAACAACTTTTGTTGAATAAATTATTTAAAATCAAATATTAAAGGTAAAAATTTGATTAAAAATGTAAATGATATGCATTTTTTTTTAAAAAAAAATCGTTTCAATTAAATATTTATTTGCATTTATTTTTTAATATTCAACGAAACATCTTTTTTGCATATATCGTTTTGTTAGTATTGTATATTTACCCGATTTTTCATTTTCATCTTTTTATCTTACATAGATTAAAAAGAATTATTAATTTGTGATTAATTAAATAAATCTGATAATATATTCAAAATCTGATAAAAAAATTAAGAAAACATATATAAAATCTTATATAATTATAATCATTTCTTGTAATTATATAATTCATAATTATTACTAAATTGTTATAAGTGGACAATCAACTGTTAATATTCATGAGTCAATTTTCTTTAAAATGATTTATGAAATATATTTATATACAATTTTTCTTAATATAAAAAATTATAAAAAAATTAAATATAAAAAATTTAAAATAAATATCTGAATTTAATACCCATCAGATTTTAATAATCAAAAATTCAAATCATAATGATATTATAAATTTGATTATCGTCTTTTGGTAATTAAAAGTAACTATTAAAATTGAAACTGAAGGAGGAAACTGCTAAAACATTAAAATGGGATAAAAGTAATTGTAATCCGAGACACAGCTGTGGACACTCGACTATGGAGAGCTCCATTTTCCAAGGGCATGGATCGGGTTCCCCATCGACTCTGTGCAGTCACCCGCTCTCATTCATTCTGTTTTCTTAAGCGATCGTTTTCACCAATTACTCGGTCTCATTCATGCAGAGTCGGGTGGAAAATTATGAAAGAATTTATTTTAAATTATGTGTGTTTGTCAATGTCCATTATAATTTGATTTGTTTGATTTTTTTCAAGTCGATTGGAAATATATTTATTTTTATTATTCACAATTACTGTCAAAGTCAAATGTTCACTAATTTCTGAGTTCGATAAAACAAAAATGTAATTTTTAGTTTTTTATTATTGTGAGATTGACGCGAGCCCAACAGTAATCATAATTTTTTTAAGTCAAAGAAAGGTTTTTGTATGCCCCTTTTGTTATACTTAGAACATTCAAAAGTTGTATAATTTCTAAAATTTTTCTTCTAATATGTCTTTGACGGTAGTCTCTAAAAGGGTACTTATTTTTTTCTTAACATTTCCTTATCCATAATATTATATTGTTATTGTGAGGAATATTTTAAATTGTTTGAATGTGTAAATGTATGGATGGTGTATGTTGATTTAAGCATGTTGAATTTAGAATGGTGATTCTTCCACTCAGATGGAAATTGGTATTTTTTATTAAGTTTAAAGTGATTGACTATTCGAACATAATTAAAATAATCATTTTATAAGTTCATATCTTTAATTTCAGAATTAAAATTAAGTTTAGTAATTTTTAGTAAAATTTAAATTAAATGCATTTTTATTATTTTGGGATTTATTGAAAAATGGTAACAATTAATATTTTTTAGAGGTTAAATATTTTAAAAAATAACTTAGAAAAATTTTTCGAATAATCATGATTAAAAACAGAAATAAGAAAACCAATTAGAACGATGGCAAACGATGAAAGACCTTCTGAGAGTCTTAATGACTCTAAATGTAATTGCAATAAAAATTCAAACGAGACTTGTTTAAATGTTCTTAATAGTTATAATAAGGAAAATAAGTATTTCACAAACATTTTCCTCTAGTGATGTGATGCACCACCTTGTAGAAAGGTAACATCTATCTTTAGATTCGTTAATTATGGTCAAATGTATTTATAAAAATATCAGCAGATGTTCCGAAAACAAATTTTTGAGAAAATAATTTTGTTGCATAACAATTCGCATCACACATTAAACTATTTTGTTCGATTTCTCTAATAACATGAAAATTTTCACTTTTCCAAACTATAGTAGATTGTCTCTTTATCTTTCCAGACCCATAAAAAATCACTTATTTCTATAGGAAAAAAATTGAGAAAAATGCTTTTGTTTTCAATCTTTTCCAGAATTTTAATAATGAATTAATTTCGATTTAATTTATCAGCCAATTTCAGCGACTGTAAAATTGAATTTTTCATTCACAAAGTCTCCGATATTTATGGAGGACTATGAATATTTATATTGATATTTGTGGTTAGCGTTAATAAGTAGATAATAGCGTTAATAAGTAGATAATAGCGTTAATAAGTAGATAATAAACTTCCCTTTCTGAACATTCTTGTCACTAGGATGAATGGAGGCTATAAAACTGAATTATTCAGATAGGCAACAGATACAGGTCTTTACACAACACCACAGAGTTTTTGTGAGGAAAAATACAGAGAGGGTATGATCAAAGGGCTTGTTCACAGAGTTTGGAATTTGTCGTCCAATTTTGAAATTGCAAATCAGGGTTTAAATATTCTTAGAGGGCGCTTAAGGGACAATATGTATACAAACAAGCAAATAGAACACAACATTAGGGTAACATTAGACAAATTATGTACAGAAACACGAGTTAAGAAACAATTAAAAGAAGAAAATACAGAAGAATACAAACAAATCATTAAAATACCATATTCTGAAGGATTTAGAGATTTTAAGAAAAGTATTTGTAGAACACAGGTCAGGTCAGGCAATCTGTCTGCTACAGGTACCATGTAAACCTGTAATACCTGTCCCATGGTCGAATAGTTGGCGACTAAACCGGCTGCCTCAAGAGCAACCTAGGTGAAGAGGTGTGTGGACACCTATCAGAATGAAAAACAAAACCTAGCAAAGGGCGGATGAGCTCCTTGGAGCCAACGGCCATCCATACCTGGAGAGGAGATAGGCGCCACAAGGTTCCTTGCCTCCTGAGACACTCAAATATATATGCAAACCCAAGCCATATGCTTGCGCATAATTGAGTGCACCCACGGTCCAAAAGCTACGGTACCAAAAAAAATTGTAGAACAATAAGTAGTGCTAAAGTAGTCTCTGTCACATCCAAAGTTCAAGTTTCCTCTCAAATAAATCGAAAACAGTTTGTGGGTTGCAAGCTAATCTGGTATATCAATTTAATTGTCACGGGTATCAAAACTCTTACACTAGTGCAAACCAATATAACAAATAACACAGAAGAAAGAGTCATAGAAAACCTCAGTATTCCAGGCAACCAGATTCAATCCGTGACGGACCCCCCCGACTATCTCCACGGCAGTGGAAGAAGCGATATGTACTGAAGAGACACATCTGACTTTTAGGATTGCAGATCAAACTGCAAGGGGAGTTCAAATGTCCCTTTCGCGGCTGTACGAAGTCTACAAATACAGCCAAATGTATGCAGTACCATGGCTATACAACCCTTGAGTGGTCCATTCTCATAGGGAAGCCAAAAAGATCTCGGAGATCGAAAGTCTTCCGATCCCGTAGGAGGCCTATCGGAGGACTGCTAGTGATTCTTTAGCTTGGGTGGACTTTCTAAAGAGCCTAAAGGCTCAATACCATTCGAAAGAGATGGGAGGTCCACATCGGAGAGACAAATCATCATCCCAAAACCCGGATTATTGAGCACTCGCAAATGATTCGATCGAGTAAGGTTCTTGATCATTTATTTCAAAAGATGAGTTTTCTGTTCTACAAAAGGGATTCGATTCACATTACGAACGACAGTTTTGTGAATCTCTACTTAATAAGACACTACAACCCATCAATTCACATTAAGAATAGACAAAGTAAGGTTATTTCAATACTTAAAATTTTTTAATTAAAATATTTTTTTGCCATTATAACCCAATAATACATTAATAAATTATAATATTTACTGAAAATTCTTCCATTTAAAATTAATATACCTTTTAAAACCGTATTACTAAAACCATTCAAATATTCAAATACTATTTTTTTTAAATATTGCTGATGATGATATATGTAACATCGAAACATGTTCAATAATTATATAAAAGAAGCTTTAATGAAATTATATTTTCAATATATATATATATATAAATTTCTTTTAACTTCCTTTTTGCTACTATTTAGTACTGCTAGAGTTCTGAAATGAAAAAAAACTATCTGAATCAGTTGGTAAAGCAATATTTAAACATTTATAGGTAGCTAAATAGATTTTTAATAAAATTTTCATTAATTTAATTTTCTTTACAATAAAAACCCCATATTTCCCCGTGCATAAAAGACTATAATAAAATGCTTTTCAGTAAAAGATAGAAAAAACGTAATAATAAAGTCACTTTTAAAATCTGATCTTTATTATTCGTTTAAATCATTCAATTAATCTAGCAACAAAAGTAGTTTATTTTATTAAAATAGCGTACAAAAATAAAGTATAAAATTAACACAAAAATCATTTCTTTTTTCTTTGAGAATATTAATAAATTACTCTTTACTGCGACGACAAAAATCTGTTTTTTTTGCAAAAGTGTTCTTCAATAAATCTCTATCAATCATTTTCTTATTTTGTTTTATGTTAAAGTCTTTTGTTAATATAAAAATACAGACAAGATGATTTAGGTTGAAATTGCCGCTGTTAGTAATGATGAAATATTAAAAATAATTATCCTTTTAACAAAAGAAGATTAAATATATTCCTGTGTTATTTTGTTATTTAGAAAAAATACCAAAAACATCAGTTTTTTATAAAGCCATTATTAGTTTCAATGATTTGACGTGATAAGTAGTGACAGCGAAGCAGCCTGGGCTTGGCTGCCGGATACGACGGAAGTTATAAAATGTAACTGCAGATATTAACTTCTAAAACATTTATATGTTTTCTATTCCTATTATTATGACTGTTTTTAAATGCCCTTCAACCTGACTATGATATAAACTTCAGGTAGTGTAACTTGACCAAGATGTATATTTCAGGGTATTAGTGTGAAATTTACTTGTTAAGCTTTTATGTTAATAAAAATTATAATGTTTTAAAAGCAAATGATTCTTTATCACGTCGTAGCATTTTTTGACAAGAATCAAAATTTAGTGAGTCCATATTGTGATTTTTATAATTTATTCTATTTTTACCTCAAAAATTTAAGCAAAATTTGGCATAATTATTTAAATCAATTCGCAAATAAAAAAAATCAAATATGAAGTAATTTGTCGTTGACAAAGACTTATGCGATTAAAAAAATATCTACCATTATAAATTCCCATCTATTCATATTGCATTTAACTCCACTAATTCCTAGGCAAGTCAATTGAATCTCAACAATTAATTTTCAGTAGTTCCGTACATGTTATACAAAATATTATATTAATTTATAGTATTATTGTACTTTCAGAAGCAAGATAAAATACATATAAATGATTTTTCGATTGAATAATTGTAGCAAGATAGATAGCAAAATTTATCCGCTTAAACCAGTGGTACGCAAACTTTATCATTGTAGGGACAAAGTTTTAAGGTCAATATTTTTACGGACCATTGTGGAAAATATAAATATATGAATATATGTTTTGTTATTATCTTAACAAAATATTACCCATTATTTACTAATGATTTTTTTCATCAATAAAATAAAATAAATATCTATTAATTTTACATTAACACAGGTTACATTTAGCCAATTTTAAATTTTGAATCGACGCGAAAATAGCTTCACTGTCATTATCATTTAAATACAGTTTTTTTAGATTTAATTCCATTTAAGGTATAATCGTATTTTGGAGATGTTATTCCAAAAAGAAAAGTCAAACGTTCACCGCAACAATTAATATAATACTGAACAGAAATCCACCAGATATTAGGTTTATTTAAGTTATTTAAATCGATAATTCCGTTGCTACAGTGAACTATAGATGTTTCTATAGCATCCATCTTTTTTTTTAAATTCAATTGTTTTCAAATTTTCGCAATTATCAATCAAATACTCAAAACTCAATTCTTTTCTTCAAAATTATTTATTTTACATCTAATTACAATTGATGCAGTTAAACTAACTGCAATTTAATCAATATATATTTTGTTTAATATAAATTTTTACAAATTTCTTTTTACATACATGCAGACACGTTCACAAAAGACATTCATCACAATCATATTCCATTTAAGATATTGATTTAATAATTGATTTTTAAGTCATCTTAAGAAATCGATATACACACAAATGTTTATAATTAATTGAGTCATTAATTTGAATCTTCCAACATTTTGTGTTAACATTACTTATTTATTGATGAGAAATTTTTTTCTATTGTATTTGACGTAATCTAATTTATTTATTTATTTTAATTTTGATATTCAAGTAATGTAATTCTCTTCCCGATAGAGAATTTGGCTCCTTCGTGAGGAAGAGGTTTTTATTGCTGTTTTCTTGACTAGGTTCTCTTTCTTATTGTCATTTTAATAAAATGAATTTTATGGTAATTAAAACAATAGTAGATCAGAAAGAAAACTTCATGTCTGGTTATGTTGTTGTTAATTATAAGTTTGTTTCTCTTTTGTTTCTTACTCTAAATTATAACCCCTAACTAAAAACCTTTATAATTAGAACTCAATAATTCTGATGGAAATATCGAACAAAGTATTGCCAGGTCAGTCCAATTGAAAATATAAAATTTTATATCAGAATATAAAACTTTGCAAAGTCATCCTACCAGAGAAGAGACACTAAGAAAATCTTCAGAATATATAACTGAAGAAAAGATCATTTGAAAAAATTATTTTATAAAATAAATTTCTAAACGTTTTCATAATATTCCGATATTTTTAATTTATTTTTGGATTGTTTTTTATTGTTTTTTTCTTAGATTGTAGTATTTGTTATAGCAAGTGATAGGAAAAAAAATGTTTAAATACTTTTAGGTTAATTTTTAAAAATAATATAATCAAATATGAGTTATTAGTACTTCTAATTTAAAATAAAATATAAAATATGTTACAAAGTAAAAGATAGTGTTATTCAAAAATATTATTTTTAAAAAATGTGAATAAAAGTGCACTGATAAATACAAGAACATTACTCATCGAAAAGGTATTAAAAACTAATAAGAATATCAGTTAAATAACGAAGTGGTTAATATTCAAGGAGAACCTGTCTTCTGTAATTGTCTCTTGCAGTCGAGACAAGGTAAATAGCAATTAGAAGGAAAGTAGACATAAAAAGAATGAAAGTTTAATGAAGGTAATTACGACAGACCGGTTGGCTAATACAGAAATACCGTTACATACGTACGTTTAATTGGCTGCTAATTAGATTTTAGAGGTTAAACAGTAATGATCGCCGCTATGTCTTTCTAATAAACTTAAAAAAGATTTTTATTTTCATAAAAAATAACGGATATTTTGTTGTTTTCTTTGTTTTTTAAAGAAGATATTAATTTTATTACTAATAAAAAATATTGTTTTTTTATTAAATACAATTATTTAATATTATAACAATATTATAATTTAATTTAAATTAAAATAAATTTTAACCTTCTAGGGCGATAAAATTATTTAATATATTGGAACAGGGAACAGGAAAATAATATATTTTAACAATTTCAAAAGGATTAATTATGATTTAAAAGGCCAAAAGTGAGTCTATCAGTTTGAGAAAGATTAAAGAAAGAAACCTGACAGAATATATCTTTGGCAGGGGGTATCCCTGTCTGGATAGAGTCTTCCTTGATATTTCTCATTCTGTTCTTCCTGAAAGGAGTCAAAGAAATGTATTTTTATTAATTAGATTTTTGGTTTTAAGAAAATAAGAAAATAATATAAATTCTAAAAAATATAAAATTCCAAATTCAAATAATAAACCCGATTTGCCTTAGTCTCATTTTTATTCAGACAAATTGATATTTTAAAATTAGGTTTCTTATAAATAGTAACAATATTTTTGACATTTTGTACCGTCGATGGCGGTGTTTGCTTCTATTTGAATTGGAAATATCATAGAATAATTTATTAAAGTATTATTACAGTAATTCAACTAAATATTTATGCGAATACTTCTTTCGTAAAAAAATGTCCATAACGTCTAATATTTATATACATATTACGAAATGTTATAAACATTTCAAATAAATAAGTTGGTTGTTAGGGGTTATTTTTGGTGAACGGTAAATTTTTGATATTTTAAAATTAAAAAAACATATTTATATTTGCGATAAATTAAAAATAATGTTTTACTAATTAAAAGATTTTTTATAAAATGAACTATTAAAGAAATTCTCTGTATATAAAATTAATTTTTAAAATAATGTAATTTCTATAAAATATGAATATTTTAATATTAGGTTGGTCTAAAAATAATGGCGGTTTTTGAGCTTTATACTTTGTTTATCTACTTTGATATGTATATAAGTTTAAATGAGAGAGGTACTGTCATGAAATTGATGAAATGCATAAAAAATTGAAAACCCTTTGTCCGGGATTGGTCAATCGAAAAAGTCCCATCCTTCTTCATGATAACGCTAGACCTCATATTTCAA
>MQRK01235235.1:31754-42122 GCA_001938485.1 Girardia tigrina
TGCTGATGGAATAAAACAACTTGTTTCTCGTTGGCAAAAATGTATTGATGCCAACGGTTCATACTTTGATCAATAAACTTTTGTTTCTGTGAATTTGCACGTCTTTGAAGTTTGTGTCCGAAAACCACCATTATTTTTCGACAAACCTAATATATGGAATTATTAAAGAGTTTACTATATGTAAAAATTAGTTTTTAAAAATAATTTAATTTCTGTAAAAAAAATGAATATGTTTTTAATAGTTTGAATGATTAAGAAAGTTTATTTTTAAGAAAATTAATTTATAATCAAAGTTGCAAAAGTATGAAATAACAAAAAAATAGATTGGGATTTAATTTCCTTAAAAAAATATTTAAAGCTATAATTTATTATACTTAAAGTATAAAATTTAAATTACATAAAATTATATATAAATATTTATATTTGAAATAGGATATCTGGTTATGCTAAAAATGAAACATTGTTCCTCAAATATTTGTTTAAAAAATCATTGTTTGATAGAAATAAAAGTTTTGTGTAAATCACAACGTCTTTTGATCAAGAACCCAATATTGGTAATGGTGGCTGGACAGTTGCCCACATGGACAAATGCCCACAGTTTGATTTTTAAGTGTTACGCCGAATTTGTATAATTTCCGAACTCACGAAATTTGCAATATTTTCTAAGAATATTTTCAAAAAATTCAATTTAATATGAAAAATTCTCAATTTAATAATTTAAAATTGCTATAAATAAATTTTAAAATTTAAAATAAATAAAAAGAACTCTAAATATTGGTACGTGACATTTCGACGCCAGAAATTAATTTTTATTAAATTTTTAAAAATTTTTATAAATTTTTATAAATTAGTATTATTAGAAATAATTTATAAATTAGGATTTTTTTGAATTTAAATAAGTAATTTGTTATGAATTAGGATTTTTGTTAATAAAATAAAATAATTTTTAATAACTTATAATTAATAGACATAAAATGAAATAAAATTTTTATATTTTAATGTTGGGTAGTTTTCTATTTTCTTCAGTACTAAATATATTACTTTCAAAAATTCTATTCTAGAAAATCTGTTTATAGAAATTTTTATTTTAGAAATTTTAGATGAAAAATTCTTGTTGTATGAAAATTTGGTTTTAGAAGTGCTTTAAGAGCACAAGAAATTAATTTATTTTCCCTTATGCGAAAATTTGTTTAATATTTTTAAATTATTAAATTGAGAATTTTTCATACTAAATTGAATTTTTTGAAAATATTCTATAAAAATATTTTTGCCAATTCCGTGAGTTCTGAAATTATACAAATTCAATAACACATAAAAATCAACTGTGGACAATTGTCCTTATGGACAAATGTCCGAGAATCGTTGGTAATTTACTTATATGGTTAGTTAGTTATTTTTTTTGCGAATTCAATTTTTTTTGCTGTAAAAAATATAATAATATTTGAGTTTTAAAAATTAATCAGGAATTCAAAATTAAAGATTATTTAAAAAATATAGTTCGGCGAATTGCTCTTTAAATTAGTAAATGAATTAGAAAGTTTGTTTGAATTTGTTTATAATATAAATTATTAATTGTACCACTTATGAATAATAATATTTACGTAGCAAACAACTTAAAAAATTAAAATCGTAAGAAGTGCTAAACGAAATTGTTACTTTAGAATTTTGTTATCAAATAAAGTTTTATTTCAGGCCGAAGCTGGTGTTGAAGAGACAAAATATCCATCTTTGACCCACTTGATTGAATATTATCAAAACCAGAACGCAGCAAATGGGTTAGCCGCACCATTAAAGATCCCAATACCAGTCGATTCATGTAAGCCTTTTCATTAAATTTTATTGTATTTATTATATTATTTATTATATAAGAAAGTGTCACTTATTTCTTGGAATTCATATTCCTCTGAGTTCATCATAGGTTCAAAGTCTTTCTATTCGCTTAATTATATTTTATTAATAAAATAATTTTCAAACTGGTGGGGTATGAATGTATCAGTTTACTGCAAAATGTCGAGTGACGAAATAATCTCCCATTAATCAAATAGAGTATTTGTCGTATGCTTTAGAGGAAAAATAATTTGCTTGTCATTTTGCCCATTTGTATCACTTTTATATCATTATAATCCTTTCATTTTACTTATTTCCCTATTCAACAATCTTGCAATTAATACCACAGACATTAATACCAATTACTTTGCGTATAGTAAATTAACGACTAAAATATAATTTTGTGGATATTTCCCTAAACATTAGAATTTTTTATTCCCTATGAAGTTCTTGAAGTCATTAAGAAGAGGATGGCAAAACTTTAGATGTTCTTTTTTGGCGAAAATTTATCATTTTTAATAACATATGGAATTAAATTTTAGAATTTTCACATAATATTCGCTGCAATTTCACAAAATTTGATACTTTACAATTCGGTCGAATCTAAATCCAAAACTGAATCCAAGTCTGATTACTTAGATTGAATTATTTGGTCATGAATTTGTATGGTGAATTGTATCTATTTTTCTATATAATGCCAGTAATGAATTGAGGAACTCATCAGATAATTTTGATTAGAAGATAATTCATTAGAAGACTAAAGATTCATTATGTTATCAAATCTTAGAATATTTTCAAATCGAGCCCATTCATTGTAAAGTATCGTTATTCTTGTGTAGTTCCTTCTGATTATTTCTTTCTAGTTGTGCTTGAGAAATTTGATAATGGTTGAGTCTTCTAAAATTGTCATTTCAGTAAACATTTTACATAAAGAAAGTGCTGAATAACATTTATTTTGAACAAAAATCAATATATATATTTTTTATAATTCAAAAAATTAAAAAAATGATGGCAAATTATGTTTAAAAACAAAAACACGCCATTTGTTAAATTTATTTTTTACGACAATTAATTTCGACGGTATAACCGTCATCGTCAGGTCTCAAGAAAGAAATGAATTTTAAATCTGCTATATAGGCAAGCAGTGATTATGTCATCAATGGATTATTATGTCACCTAAACACGCTTAATAGGGTTTTCGAGAGACCCGTTTGCACATTATATTTTTTATAATTAAATCATCCATCATTGTGTATAAAGACAAAATAATAACTTTTTGAAGTGTTAATTCTTTTTCAAAACAGGTCTATTAAACCATCCAGTTGATACTCATGATTGATACTCATGATTTGATAGGGAAGTTGAACGAATTTTGGAAAGATGAGTTTAGGGTTTCTTTGAGCAACTATACGGATATTTTCAACAATATGCCAATGAATTATCAATCTAAAGTTTCATCAAGGATCTGATGTTACTGAGAATCACCACTGTTATCCAAAAATTCTTGAAACTGCATCTGTGTACGTTGAAGCCCTGATGAATTTTTTAAACTCCATTAACCGATGAAAAAATGATGATAGCCAAATATTTCCTTTGGAGCCAAAACTTTTCAACCAGCTCTTTATTATTTGTACCAACAGATTTCAAAATTTGTCAATATTTTTTGTTCTCCTGAAGACTAGTAGATAACGAAAATAGGTTCCCCAATTCAATCTTATAATTATTATTGATGACTTTTTAAAAGCATCGCAAATAATTCAATGAAATAAATTATCAAGAGCGCTATTTTCATCTCCGATATGTAGTTAGAGAACGTTTGATGAATTCGTATAAAAACAAAAAAACAACTTCTTAGAACTTTAGCGAGTTCATTGAATTTTTGAATTTAAAATCTAATCAATTTAATAATGAAATAATAACATTTCGAAAAGTAGATTTATAGATTATGTTAGTATAATAAATTAATTGATATAACGAAAAATCTTAAAGTAGATTTGTAAAAATCCATAAACAGATTTATAAAATAAATTTTTCATTTTATATAAAACGTCATTTAAAATTTGAAATGATAACACACTAAAAATTATTTTGTAACTTTTATCTAAGTATAAAACAAATCAAATATCATATGAATTCAAATATTTTTAAAATTAAAATATAATTGCTTTGAGACTTAATGGAAATATAACTTTCATTAAAAACAAAAATGTTAAAATTGAAATAAATAAAAAGTTAAATTTCATTTTTTTGAAATCGAAATGTAATTTAAAAACTTAAATCGAAATAAATGAAAAGGTAAGTTTTATTTTTTGAAAATGTAATTTTATTGAAATGAAAATGTACGTTACGATGTTAATTAAAATGCAAATGTAAAACAAAATGAAAATTTAATAAAATATGAAATAAAATCTCTCCGACAACATTTTAATAAAAGACCTTTATAATTTTAAAGAAGATTATAAAATTAAAATTGGTAATTAATAAAATAACAATATCTGAATTTATATTTATTTTTATTTATAATGGTTTGTGTAAATAAAAATCAAGTGCTTAAGTTCCACAAAAAATATTTGCTTGAAAGACCGTTAATGTGATAGAAACAAAATTTTGTCTCATGAACCTGAATTCTGAATTCGAACCCAATACATCCGATTACATAAATTTTGGCAATTAGCAAAGGCACTGAGTTTCTTACTCACCGACGAAATCAGCACTTTTTTCTGTGAATTTCCTTTAGCACTTTCACGCCGACGAAAAATCGAAGTTTCTTTCGATACTTTCAACGTACATGATTCACAGATTTTTCTCTAATTAAATTTTCCGAGATACGTTTTTAACGCGTTTTGTAATTTATTGACGGGCTCTTATTTCTGTTCTTTTATTTGGTTTTTTACCAGTGATAGAGGGAGAAAAACAAAATAGATATATTGTTTTTTATTTACTGCACAATTGTGAATACTGTCAGTGTTATTTGTGCTCAATATTTCAGGAGGCTCTTCACAAAAAATTCAAATTAATAAAAATGGTTCTCCATTTAGTTCTACTAACAAATCACAAAATAAAATCAAATGAAAGAAATATTAATATAAAATTTATATCTTAAAATGTGTATGATAGTAAATAATTATAAAATTTCTTTTTCAGACTACTGATTTTCTCTTTTTACAGCAAATGCCCAGAAAACGTGACTTTATTTATTTTGCTTCATTTCTTCTGACCGCTTTTGAAATATTAGTTTTGCTTTATCAAATCTATTTTTACCCATAATCCTAATCTATAATAAATTATTTGTTAAAAATTCCCAGAAAGAGTTTTCTTCAGTCTCTTAAACAAACAAACATTGTTTCTGTGAACTGCTTCTTGAAATATCCCCTCTTAAGGTCTTCACAAAGTTTCACATTCAATCTTAGATTTAGGTTAATCAAAAGGTTTTTAATTTATTTGTTTTTAAATTTCTAATTTATTTCATTATCTCAATCTTTTGCTGCAATAATTTGTTTCTATAACAATATCAAAATTTTCTTTATTACATATTCTTCGAATTTTTCTTTCATGTATTCCATAAACGTCTTTAACACATTGACTGCTGTTGACATCATGCACCGAACGTCTGCTACGCGCGCTACGCGTGGGAGAAAAAAGTTTAGCATTTAACACATTGAATGCTGAGTACGAGATATCTCGTACTTAGCGTCTTAGTAATGTAAGCCAAAGTACGAGATATCTCGTACTTAGCGTCTAACTAATGAATATTGAAGTACGAGATATCTCGTACTCAGCATTCAATGTGTTAATAAATGTCCAAAAAAATTTCACGGACTGTTTAACATCAACTTCCTTTGGTTTATTATTGTCGAAATTGTCTTTTCTTTATACCATCCTTGTCGATCTGTTATATATCATATAAGTACGTTAACTGACACAAAAGAAGTTGAATTCCTGATTTTACGCATTGTTTTCTTATAGATTTATAACAGGTTTTTACAGGTTTGTGTAAACTTGTGATATGCCAAAATATTTAGAGCTGCTCTTTTACATGTAAAAGTTGATGAAAGTATAAAAAATTAGCAAATTTATATATATATATATATATATATATATATATATAAATACATTAAAACCTCTATAAAGTTCCCTCTTTATAAGATGTAATTCTCTATAAGGAACAATATTTTTATGTTAAAAAAAGAAAATATGTTAAACAATGAAACTAAAAAACGAATGATTAATAAACGATTAAAAACTACCTCTCTATAAGAAACTTTTTTTATAGAGAGGTAGTTTTCTCGATCCCAAATAACTCCTTAAAGAGAGGTTTTACTGTTTATATATAATATTTGTCTAAAAAGTGTGTTAGTTTGTTTGCTTTTTTTATTTGTCGGTCACGCTTTTAAATCTGAAATCGCGGAGGAACCGCAGTGAATCCATTTAAGAACGTGGTCAATCTGGATAGCCCACATCAATACAATTATGTCTGTACAGTGCCTTTACCGAAAGACGCCGGAAGGCGATGAAATCAATCGTAAACCGTACAAGTCGTTAAATGGTTAAATCAACATGGATTTCGAATAATAACTATTCGCATGATTTCTACAAGGAATTTCGTTAAAATGTTTATGAAAATACCAATTTATTTGACAAATGATGATTTTTATCACTTATTTACTAATTATATTGCTAAAAATCAATTTTGTATAAATTAAAAATTTTCGTTATTAAAAAATAATATCAACAAATAAAATGACAAATTGTGGAAAGACCTTAGTGAATCCACGTAAAAACGTGTCCAATTTACATAGCCCGCATCAAGACGGTTCCGTCTGTTCAGCGCGGTCATCGAATGACGCTGTGAGCCGACTTAATTGATTTGAAATATAAATTCAATTTTGATTATAAATGCAATTTTTAAAAATACTTATTTGTTTCATTATTTTTTACTTAAATGTAAATATTTTTTACTCCGTATTTCTAACTGAAGTAGTAAACATATTTGAATTCGAGAGAACACTTACGAGGGTCAATGATCCTTATGAACAATGCAAGAATCCATAGGAGAAGCGATCTTGAGAGAATCATTTCTGGGTTGGAATTGATTCTGAAATTCTTATCCCCCTATCCCTTTATGCTTGATCCAATACAAAATGCTTTTTCAAAGATTAATGTATTTGTAAAAAGTTTCCTTTGGTGTCATTTTGGTGGTGAAAGAACTATGCGAAGTATGTTAATGGAAAAAAATTAGTGAGGTTACTGAGGAAGATTGCAGTAATTATAAGATATAAAATATGATACAGATACTGGGGAATATGGCACGAGCGATAATTGGAGAACGATATGTCAGTTAAAATATATTTTGAAATCTTTGTTAGTTTTATTTTTGTAGTGTAATAATAAATATTTTAATATTTTTTGTCTTTATATAGTCTTTATATTTTAACGTAAGACATGAATTTAAGACATGGACTTAAGCAATAGCAGTTTAATAAAATTAAGAAGCAAAATATACTTAAATAAATATTTTTTATATTTTATAAAACAATTAACGTGGAATTTGATTTAATATTCAGAGTTTGGTGTGAGAAGTTTGAAGTGAACAATTGTTTTACAAATAAATTTTGAAAAGAAGTTGTTTGTTTTTATTATGAATGGAGCAATCGATAATGCACATGATTCGGCCGTCCGAAGACTGAACATTTACAATAAATGACATATCTTTTCTACTTATCTACTTGAGTGTCCACACAAAATTTTCCAGTCCTTGTCGAGATGACTTGCTGGAAAAGTGCGCGAGGATATTAATATCCTTATATGTATATAATAATAATTATTATAACAATTATAAGTATTTATTATTGCAATTTTATTGAGTATATTATATATTATCGTTTATAGTGATATCGATAAATTAATCAGAAATTTAAAATAAAAAAACATTTATCATAACGATGATACGTTTTTGTCTTTGTTGGCAATTCTGAGTCGTGCTTACCCTAATTGGAGACGAGTTACTCTTGTTCGCCTCCTTAATAAGAACGGAGAAAAATATACTCTATTTACTACTTATAAGATAATCTGAGCGTCATTTATTGTCAAAAATATAGTTTCCATCGAATATAATTTACTGGTCGGTTTCAAATCCAGATCTGTATCCCGTCGAGGCATATACAATCGGAGTCAACCTACAATATAAATTCATCATTTATTTTGATTTGAACTTTATAGTAGACTGTGCAATTTACGGAAGTTACTTCTTTTATTGTGATTCTTTCCTCTCATCTCATTTCTGATCGATTCTTGTGAAACATTGTAATTGTCTGTTCTTTTTGTGAATAACATATTAATATTATTAAATTAAATTATTATTATATAATATTTATTTTTTATGAAAAATAATAAAATTCATCAATAAGTATTATTGGTTAAGACAACATTCCTATATGGAATATGTATTGTTATCGATAGATAACTGGCGAACACTCCGAGCTAGAGTCGCTCATTGGACTGTGTATTTCGCCCTCCCCCATTCAACCAGCTAATGGTACATCTGACGTCAAAGGGTTCCATTGCGCCGGTATTGTGCTTACTCCAAGTTGTAGAACAGTATTTAATATTGGCGACTATGCACATGCGTCTCATATTCATTTTTGCTATGTCTGAGAGCATGAATGATTTAAGTGCCTCGTCGTTCTTACTCGGCCACAAACCCAGGCAACCCTCCATAATAGTGTCCAGTCGCACCGTCCAACTTTTGTGATGTTCTTGATCCTCTTTTTGTAGCTCTCTTTATTTTTTATATTTTCATCCCGGACTACTTTAAATGTTTTGACCGTATCGTTTGGTGTCTTGATGTAAATCAGCCAGAGCTCCTTTGTGCCGCTTAGTAAACAACGGATAATCAACAGAAATTGATTACAAAAATAAATTTTGAAAAATGGCATTCAATATCTTTTAATGATTTTATTTTTACATTGTTTTTAAAATTCTTTGCTAAATATTTCTTTATATATATTCCACATTTAATAAGGTAAAATAATGTCAACATTAACAATAAACTCAAATTACCAGATCCAGTGGGAGGGCTAAATGCATTTCTATTTTAATATAAAATTTCAAAAATATAATATAAAATTTTTAAAGCAAGAAATAAAGTTCATACAAGGAAAAAGTTCAGACAGATTAAAGGAGAAATAATCCGCGCCCCATCGTTTATAAAGTCTATTTGTCTGGCTCTAGCATGAGTCAAATTGACGATAATTACTCATATTCCAGTTATATTCTTATCTGTTTTATTATGTCTAATTACCAAAATAGGTTATTCTGTTAGACGCTTTCCTACAACGATTAAAGTAATTGGACATTCGGAATTATCTTCAAACAATCGTTTTCTTTGCATGATGAAAATAATAAAGTATCACCAGCTGACCTTCAATGTTTCAATAAATTTCAATAAAATATTCAGCAAATATTTTTAATTTGTGGTTCGATAACATTATAAAACTTGGCTTTATTGGGACTTGGGCTCTAGATCCGCAGGAAATATATTTTCTTCTTAGCATGAGAAATATGATCAAATTTAGATCATTGAATAACCTGAAAAAACATGAGTAACTTTAAATTTAAGTGACAACATGAAGGGAAAACAAGAACAATAAAAGCCACAAACTTTTCGGAACCTAACAAACTTCATGGCTCATAAATTAATTGCAATAGAGCAGTCCTTGTTCGATAATTTTCGATTTCTATAATCAATGGCTTTAATTATAATTAATAACTAACAAATGAGTTCAGCCAATGAAGAAAAATGAAGAAAATGTTATTATAAAAACTGTAAATTTAATGTTTTTAATAAAAATTACCAAATTGAAAAAATAATTTTCCGACCGGTGAAAAGCTACTTCAAAAATAAAGATCTACTTCAACCAATCAGTCCAAGAAGATTACAATTACAATACCAGAAGGGTGTATTGTAGTATTGGAAGATTTTTAAAAAAACCCAGTAAATTTATCACACGAATAGAGAAACTTGTTTAGTAAAGTTGTCATTTAATACAAAATTCATCTCGCTTCAGATTCGATTGAAAGATCAAATTTCTGGCTTCAGTCCGATTAATTTAGTGTTAGGGATTCAGAGTTCAGAATACAGTAAAAAATCTTGTTATCCACTAATGTGATTCCGATTAATCTATCACTTCATGATTGAGTCTTCTGAGAATTAACGTTAGAATACTTATTAGCATTGGTTCTACGTTGTTCTACAATTTATTTTCCTGTATTTAGTGTACAATGCATGAGATAAACAGTTTTAGGCTTTTAAAGTGACGATAAATGATAAAATATGTGTACCATCAAAAACAATTAATGCAGTATATGTTATTGATGAATTGAATGTTTTCTAACCTTTCTGTACTTGTGTTCCACTTTGGTTATGTGAGAAGTGGTTGCAACGTCTATATCCGAATTCATTTTTTTAAACACCAAAATTTTATTAATATAACAATTCACATTTCTAAAACAAATTTTCCTGTTAATTTAATTTAATTATCT
>MQRK01235242.1:438-14880 GCA_001938485.1 Girardia tigrina
AATTACCGAATTTTCGTCACAGCAGTTAGCGACGAATCCGCTTTCTCCGTTCAGCCCTCGCTTCGGAGCAGCGCGCGAGTTTCACCGATTTTACAGGTCACGAGTTCCCCGTCCTAAGGTGAACACAACACTCATAATTTAATCTTTGAGTATGAGATCGCACAAAAATTTGCTGGAATAAAAAATAACATGAAAACAGATTTGAGTGTATTTTCACATGACCTAAATGTAAAATCAAAGAATATACTCTAAAAAATCGAACTCGTTGATGTATTATGATTATCATTATTATTACTTTTTAAAATCTAATCGTTAATCTGTCTACTGACGACATTCATACATTAGACTGTAATATAAATAAAGTTATCCAATCTATTTTACTTATTGTAGATTTTTATAACTTGGTTCACATATTAATATTTTTCCCAGAGGGAATATTTGATTATTTTCATTTGAGTTGATATAAAATATTTATAAATATTCTACATAATCATGACCAATTGGCGCACTGAATTGTGTTTCTGAATTATTTTCAGAAAAATAAAATAAAAAAGAATTGAATATTTTATTTTATTAAATTATTAAATAAACTCTAGCAGACAAAAAGCAATCCAAGGACAATAATCAAGTATTAAATCTGTTCACCATATTATTGACAATTGTATGTTCATGAAAATTATTTTTTCCAAAAATTTTCTGCACTTTCTTCGTAAAACTTAAGTTTTCATTCTAAAAGGATCAAGAATTCAATGAATTATTTATTTAATAATGTGTACTATATTTCAATAATACCAGAATTTTCTTGCTATAACAGGCTATTACCGGACTTTTCCTGTTATAACTAGTTAAGTGATTCTCTTCTAAGTTCATAAATTTTACTTCACCACATTATTTAATGTTATCTCGATATTTATCTCTATATATTTTCTTTTCTTTCCCCCCCCCAATACTTGTGTATTTTTTTAATGTTTGTTAACCAATTTCATTATGTTGATTTCCTTGTGTTGCTAAATACTGTGTTCTCCCTATTACAAGCCACTTATGCTTTTTTCTTCCATTTTGTAAAAAACAGTAATACAAGCCAATACCTTATTACTAGCCACCAGAAAATATATTGTAAAAAAATCAAAATATTAAAAACACGCTTTTTTTACTCATTTACAAGAATTTTAAAATTTTTTTTGAAGTGGTGCAACCTTTTGAAAAAAAAGTAATAATAACTATTTTTTTAAAAATATTGTGTTTATTTTAAATAAGATACATTACTTTTCGTAAAAAAATTGCTTAAATATGATTGTTTTTTTAAAAAGTAAAATATGACTCACCCATTCCCGAGAAGAAACTATACTATTGAGTTTAAACTTAAAATTATAGAAGAACTTCATTCTTCTAACCAATTGATGGCTGCGTTCTATCGTGAAAAAATGCTTGATTTACAAATGATAAAACGTTGGAAGGCTAATGAAATTAAATCTTTAAAATAAATAATGCATGTCACTTACAAGCCACCATCGCTTTTTTGTCAAAAATTTAATACAAGCCATGACTTGTAATAGGATGAACACGGTAGCTCGAATATTTCTTTTAAATTGTTTTATTTTGTTTATTTATTTATCTTGTTTATTTGGTTTACTATTAATTTTTTTCAGCTCATTTTAATTATTATTTAAATTTACCTTGTATAATTTTTCAACTCAGAAGCCCCTGCGGTTTCAATATTTTCTTCTTGACTTCTTCTGATAAATATTTCACCTCTTGTAATGTCATTATTGAGAAGTGTACATATCATAACATTTTGTTTGTTAAAGGTTTGTCGAAAGACGAAGAATTTCTCTTCGGAGATTATAATTATTAAGAACGCTAATATAATTTTCAATATATCTATTGACATCACAACTTGAATTGCCCACATGACCATCCTCCACAAAACTTTCGTAGTAAAACTTGAAAAATTATAATTGATTGATAAATTATAATTTTCTCTCTAATCCTCTAACTATTCGAACAGATTTAAATTACAATTTAAATTGCAAAATAATTTGAAATTATTTTCAAAAATATTTTAATTTATTTTAAATATATTCATTGACAAAATATTGATTATTGATTAAAATATACTAATTTAATTGGAAGTTGTTATTTACATTTTTGAATTGTCAGTATGAAGCGACCATTCCCAACATTTAAAATAGAAATCTTTCATGTGGCTGGGAGAAACACAATCCTAAAAACGTACCAAATACAACATACAATAAACATAACTCAAAATATTATTAATACTCACAAAAATGATTGGATTTTTGAAGTCGCAAAAAAGAAGTTATTGAATCTTTGTTCATTTTTATTCCAGCATTAGAAAGCCTTTGACTTTTTCTGTTTGGTTAAGCTTTAAATTAAAGTCTTAATTTATCATTTATTAAAAAATGGTGGGAAATATATTATAATTTTAATTATATTACATGATGTAATGTGCGCAATTATTGATCAAGTCATATTTTTTAAAATATTTTCATGAATACATAAAATGTAGATAAAAACATATAATCATATAAGTCAAAGAATGTTCTCAATGTATTCTTGAATTCTAATTTGTGATATTATAGTTATGAAACAGCCAAATAGCTTTATTACGAATAATGAAAAGTCTATTAAAATCCGAAAAACGAAGTTTCACTTATGTCGACTAAATTTTCTCACAAGTTCTTGTTGAGGAGTTAGCTCTAAAGCAGCACAGTATTCCATATAAGTAATCTCTCCATCTCCATCGATATCAAGTCCTTTAAGTATTTCGTCCAAAAGATGTTCTTCTCTCGACTGTTCTAAAGCCATTTTCAACTCCGAAACTGTAATAGATCCACTGGAATCTCGATCAATAGCTTCGAAAA
Organism: Girardia tigrina; assembly: GCA_001938485.1. Classification (NCBI taxonomy): domain Eukaryota; kingdom Metazoa; phylum Platyhelminthes; order Tricladida; family Dugesiidae; genus Girardia; species Girardia tigrina. Next base: position 3,324 of record MQRK01235242.1, read on the forward strand.
GTTTGTGAAAATTCATAATTCACTGCCGACTTAAATTAAAATTATTAACCGAAGTTTAATGAAAACAAAATATTAATATAATGAGTAAGTTTACATTTAAGATTTTTAACATTATTGCTTGACATTTACGATAGTGTTTTTCTGCTGCAGTGTTTTATTATGAATATTGACTTTTGCTAACTTAAGATTAAATATTTTGAAAGTAATATTTCATTAAAATATCTTTCATGATTCGTATCTTCATCAATTTTGAAAATTTTAACATAAAAATCCTTCAAACATTTCTAGAAATATCTGTCAAATTGAAATTTTATTTTCCTTTTATTTATAATAAACCATTAATTATGCATAATGTAAATGTAGGTTAAACTGAGGGATCCTTATACTTATTTATATGAAAATGTCAATTTTTTATTTATAGAAAAATAGAATATATATACAGTAGTGACCAAAAGTCTTTATACATTCCTTAAAATGTGTGATAAAATTAATTTTCATTAACTATTTTTATTTTTCTGTTTTATCACATTAATTGCATTACTTGCATTGTTTTAAATACATTTCAACTGTTTCTATCACATGTAAGTTAAAATTATTAAGAAAAAATTGTATTTATTAATTTAATACCTTGCTAAATAGATCAAAATATCTTCTATTTTTTTGGTAATGAGTAACTCTACACCAATTTCATTTGAGAAGCGTGCCCCGAAGCTTATCTTGAAAGAATAAGGACATACTCATAAAGCTGTTGCTGGACGTTTGTGCATTCATTTCAAGTCTGATATGCTGAAACGGGTTCTGTTCACGATCGACATCGTTCTGGCTGTCCTCGGAAATCGACTCAAATGGATAACAAACTCATCGGAAGAGCAGCAATTGTGAATCCATGGATCACATCATATGACATTCTAAAGGAATACAGTTATTTAAGACTCAGTACGAGAACGATTCTTCGGTGTCTTTCAAAGGAATACAGGCTGTCTGCACAAAAGCCTTCAGTCAAACTACTGATGTCATTAAACAATGTGAGAGCGAGGATTGCACTTTTGCAAGAAATATAAGAACTGGAGTGTGGCAAATTGGGAAAAAATATTGTTTTCAGATGAATTCACCTTTTCAGTTTTTATGACCAGCAGAAAATTTGTTCGTAGGGCCAGTTGGGTGTAGATTTCAGATAAAGTACACATTACCAAGTGTGAAACATCCTCTACCCTGCATGGCATGGGGTGGTTTTTCAGATTTGGGAAAGGGATCCTTGCAAAAAGGATGAATGCAGAGAAGTATCTCAGTAAGCTGAAAACCAAACTAAACCTAAACATGAAGCTCCTGAAATGAAACGTTTTTCAGTAGGACGGGCCCCTACCATTGTGCCAAGGTTGTTTCGTTATGGCTCAAACAACAAACGATTTCAACAAAGACAAAATGGAATTAAAGAACTTTTATCACTGTATACGAAACACAAAACAATACATGTATCTACTGAAAATGTCCATCTTCAGTGATATCAATCATAGAAGCAGTTGCTCGTACGATAAAGACATAGAGGTATTTTACATTTGGAGCACGAAATGTAAGTTTCACCACGTTCATTTTCTCAGAAAATTGAGAAGTGATCAATTAGATCTGATCAAACCCCCTTCTTTGGATTGGCAGTTACAACTTTTCTCCCAGCTCACACTGGTTTGCATGTCAAAGAAGATGAATAAAAGGGTTGTCCACGTTTCTTCGCCATCGTTGCAGGTGTGGGCTTATTTTGCATTAACAAAGAGTTAGTCACTGATGTTTAAGAACGCATGAGAGTCAATTGTTGTCTTTCTAATAGCTTTTGGATGCGCCGGTCCTGTCGGTATAGTAGTCGACGTTTGGAAATAGCGAGATTGATAATATTGTATAAGGTTTTGTTGAAGAACACCGATCTCATGTTATTGAGGGCGATTTTGTAGAAGGTAACAATTTTGTTTGGAGCGGGTGTCCCTGAAAGATGAAGCGGGTAGACCGCGGTGAAGTAAGAATCAACCTTTTTGTCCCCAGGTTTCAATTCCTTATGAAGCTGTAATTCAATGCGAGACCTTCAGTCGGTCTATTTGCTCTGCTTGTCGCACAGGTGAAAAAATCATTTCATCGATTTCAGATTGTATAAAAAAAGCAGCTCCGTTTTATTGATATCAAAAGTCAAATATCCAGACATTTTTATTTCAGGCATTAAAATTGTATTTCGGACATTTCGAAATTGTTTTCAGCAGTTAAAAAAATTGTATTTACTTAAACAAATTTGATATTAAAATTATCGAAATACGTTTTTATTAATTAAATGTAAAAGTGTTTTTTTAGAATAAATTGAATTTTCTGATTTAGTTTGATCGTTAACTGACTAAATTGTTTGTTGATTGATTAAATTTTTCTGACTGGTTGTATTGTTTAATGATTGATAAAATTGTTGCGGTAACAGAGCGCAACCGACAAGATGGAAAAACACATGACAGTACCGTTTTCGTGTATTCATCGTGCGCGGTAAAAGCCTCCCATATTCTATTTGTTCAATCTTTGGACGGAGAATTTCCCCATGGTCGCGTTCCTTGTGACAGTATCATGAAATCGGTGTACCTACCTTACTGTTGACATAATTGAATGCGATTTGAATGAGACCCTTATCATACAAGCAGACAAGAGTCACATATCGTTGAATATCGCATACCCAGTTAGAGGAGCTGCTTCCTTCTTTTTTTAACTTGCTTTCTGGTTTCAGAGTATTTTGGCATCCTGTAGTCGATTTGATCGAAGGATGTCTAGAGTATTCCAGCCAAGTAAATGCATCTTCTCCAGTAATGGTAACCCAATGAAATAATTACCGAATGCAATTCAAGGTGTTCTCCTTTTGGCAGTACCCCTTCCATGAAATTGAGAAAAATATTGCCGCAAAGTCCATACTCACCTTTGGCACCATCAGACTTCCCAGTGTAAACATCAACGTTATAATACAATCCACTTGTATAGCAAAGGACCTACACTTTGACCCCATTTAATGTGGTTTATTGGGCATATGCTATTTGATTTGTTACTTTCCATTAGTAGGAGCTTTCTCATTATTGATACTGTAACACTCTTGCAAAGGTAGGATGCGGAACTTTTTCACAATCATCTGTAGTAGTAGTCTTATTTTATAAAGCTTATCAAATTCTGGGGAATCTCTAGATGGAATCATATTACTATCATTGAAATGAAGGTATTTATACACAAATTCAAATTTATTTAGTGACATAGTGGCACATACCATTGAATTGTTAATCGGGTCTTTCCAAAATATTCTCGTTCAACTAATGTGATAGAGGCCAATAAGCATTATTGTGCCCAAAAACTTCTTGAGGTATGAACTGCTGAAGAGACCTTCACTTGGATGCAAAGCATATAAGTTCGATTTTTGTTTAATTTGGTCCATTACAGAATTGTTGGAAAAAACCTACGGAAATGATGGATATGTTAATTGGCGTCATCTTCTAAAATACTTGGCTATTGTTGAATGAACGAAACATATCCATAGATTCAAGAAGTGCATGCTTTCTTCAGCGATATTGTCCAGGCCGAGTTATTTCTTCCGTATAGTATTTTTCTTCCTATGTGTCATCACACAGAATGCCATCTTTCAACTGAACTTCATCTTCACTCTCACATTAACTTTCAGCTTCAGTTGCATTACAGAATTCGGGAATAACAATTTTATATTCTGTAGCATGAATTTTCATTTTGGCTTTTTCTCTTTCCATTGAAGGTGGTAATTTCATGTTCATGAAATATAGGACAATAGTTATAAGGGATTGAATGACACACAGAATTTGAACAATGAAAAGAACATGGGTCTCATGGGTAGCACAAAAATGTTACAAGGCACAATCAGACTGAGATAATAATGAAATTCAGAGGTCGTAATGTCACTTACAAAAGATAATGAAATTCACTTCAATAAAAAAGGTAAACACACTGGTTTGGTAGAAAGATTATAAGTGCTAAAGTACATATGGTTTGCTGAGTTTGGTACAAAGCGTCAAATAATCCATATTTGCGTGTACAAATAAGGCATGGTCTTTGTGAGTCTCGGTACAGCGTAAAATATGTAGCGGAGGAGTCAAGTTAGTCGTCAAATATGCAGCAATATGTGTAAGCGAATTTTGCAGAGCATCACAGTTATAATTGTTCTGTCGTTGTCCAAATCGATAAACCAAACCTGGTGTTTGGTAGTAAAATTATTGCTTCTTGCAGCCAAGATTTATCAATTCATCTGTTTATAATAATAAATATCAATGAAGCAAAGACTGTATAGTGTTCATTCATGTGGTAGAAAGCTGTACCTCATCAGACGTCCATATGAGGTGCATGTGAATGCAGAAGCAGATATGCATGACAAGATATTATCACAGTTACGACAACGACGATTATTGGGGTATCTAATCAGTAAGAAGTGATATTCAGATGTGTGAATGAGTAACCTATACGAAATCTAACATGAACTATCACCCGTAAATAGGAATTTACACAATCCAATCAGCACATAATATGGCAAGAATATTTTGCTCACTTCAATTAGCGAGTACAAATTTAAGGAGAAGAATAGCAATACATGACGAACATCACACAAAAAGGGGATTTTATCTCTATATTGCCCTCGCGAGTGACTCAATAGCTTCATAATTATTTGTTATTGGTGAGCCAAGTGAAAACCGTATAAATTGCACTGCTAGAGTCAATCGTCGACCCGCACTTTTGAAGACAGAGAACATTAAATATCATTAGACTTTTGTAATTTAGAAGCACTTTGTCTTTAATAAAAGATTAACGAGATAATTAAATGATTGTCTATTCAATTCGAGTTCTCTTTGGTAAAAATTATCTTTAGACCTTTATAAATAATTTTTTTTCAGACCGTAACTATATAAGTAACAGTGACTAAAATATAAACATAGTACAGTTACTTACCAGAGTAAATTTCTATGGTTTAAATTTCTAGGGTTGTTATAAGCCTAAAACTTTACAAAAATTGAATACAAATGGTAAAATAACGAGAAACATGCATGTGGATAGTGATTTCAACAAAAGAATCTTTAAATATAATTGGGTAGTCATTTTAGAAAGAGTTGTATTTGTCTTTAATATCAGGCAAAAAATATTCGGTGATTAAACTAATATATTTTCAACAGCTTCGCTCCATATTTTAATTACACCGTGTATGCGAAATATTACAAGTTGACACGCTTTTTCTTACTTATCATGGGATAAATTTGACATTTTCTCCCAAATAAACAATTTCAGTTCTTGACACAATCAATAAATCAGTTACGATAGAGATAGTAGATCTGAAGTCCAATCTCTTGCTAATGTTGGCGTATCGGGATGATTTATCAAATGTAAAAAGGAAAAGTAAAAAATTGACATTTTTATTAAAATATTTATTATTTTATCACAATATTTACAACGATAATTTAATGAAAACATAACTCTATATATTGAATTTATATTTTGGATAAAATGAGAAGAGAATTCTCTTACTCAATCTATTTTAAGATATATAAAATATAATTATTAAAATATATAATTACATAGTTTTTTCGTACTTCTAAAATATTTGAGTTACACTCGATGTAACAATCTCCCAAATTTCTGATTCTCCTTTGTTTTCTTTCTGTCTTTTCAAATAAGCTCTCTTGCTTTTATATCACTAACGAAACAGCTGTTCAATTTGGTTTCGTTTAAAATTATTTCAGATGTTGTCTTGATTACGTCGAAAAATAAATAAACTGCTGTTGATCCACGTAGTCCATTCTTTTAAAATATAATTTTTGTAATTTCTTTTTGACCTTTTCTAAAGATAATTTTTTACGTGCCTTGATCTTTAAAATCTTCTTTCTTTTATAATCTTTCTCTAGATATAATTTATCTTTATTTACCTTTTTAAATAATTTCATTATTTCTTTATCATAATTATTTATTTATCCAATTCTGACTATTTACTTTTTTATCTACTTTTAATTTAAATATTTATATACTTATTATTATTTATACTTATTATGGTAAATAGATAAATAATTTCTTATTATATCTATTAATTAAAATAAAAAATTATCTTTAATACTTTTATTATTTTACAACCTTAACACTAACATCAGACCCAGGTGAGCTGAGTTGGCTCACCTGGCCTTTCAACCGTGTAGGTCTAGAACTCGGAAGGCCCTTATTACATATTTCTGCTTACAGATGGTATGGATGATGAGAGATAAGTTTAAGATGATTTTGAACCAGTTTATATCAATTTAAGGATGATCTATAACCTCGGCCCCAAGCCAAAACACATTTCCCACACCCATATAGTACGTACAAAACACAAAAAAAGAATATTAATTTACGAGGAGTATCTTTGAACAGTTGAAAACGAAAAGAAGCACATTGTTGGCGCCAGAGCGGGCGCAGCGCGGTGGCCGCGTCCCGGGGCTTGGAAATCAGTGTCTTCGGGGCAGGATGGAAGAAACACATCGTAATCTCACCAATTGCACTGGCTTGATTCAAACATCGATCCAACAGCATCTTGAACAAGTGACTAGCTTCATCCTCTCTCCTTAGCTCAGTTATCACGTTCGCCTGATCTCTGTGTCTTGCCGCTCCAGTTTAGGTTCGTTTGACCAATAAACTAGCAACTTTTACGGAAATTGGCTGAAACTTATTGACGTGTTAAAACAATTTTGTAATCGTTTCACCAGATTAAACAACATCTTCGACAATCAATTCATCTTTTTTGTTCGAAGACCCCGAATTATCGATTCCAACAAATTTTACTCGTCCACTTAATTGACAAACGACATAACTTTCAACTTGAAAAAATTCAACAGAAACCGCCACAGAAAACGGTTTCGTTTGAACTTCGCGATCAATAGCGTTAAGAAACTCAGCAAAGAATTTGAAAACACCAATCAGGTCACAGAGGGTCGTGCGACCTTTCACATTTCCCAACCAACTTGGAATAATGTCTACAGCGAGTTTTTCGATGCGATCTTTGTGTTGGAGTATTGGGTAATTATTCACAATTAATGTATAAGAATCTATATTTATTTCAAAACAAGAGAAATTATTAAAAATAAGGTATATTTATCTTCATATAACAATTACAGAAAAGGTAAAAATTTAGGAGCTTATTTAATTTTAACGTAGGCAGCGGGATAATATATCCTCACAACCTCATATTTTAAATAAAACTAATAATTAAGAAATAAAAATTAATTGATCCTTTTCTCTCGCAAATTACCTTGATTAAATCGCAATTCAAGTTTTTTCTTTCTCTTTTTTGTCTGCGCTTGTCACACAATTTATAGTGATCAGTTAATTTATTCTGATCGTGTAGACTTCGCGTTGGTAAATTATTTCAATTAAATAGACCTTCGCATTGTCAATGCACTTCGAAATTTTAATTGACGTTGCCTTTAACTTATACATAAAATTATTGGTCTCTTGAAATTTATAATTATTTTTTTGGTCTCCCTTTTAATCTTTTCTTTCCTTTTTATACCTTTCTGGCATTTCTTTAATTAATTTATTTACAATTTAGTATTTAATGTTTTCCTTCTTTGTGTAAACATTCTATTTTCAAATCTTTTTTATTTATTTTCCTAATCCTTTTTATTCTTATTATTTACATAATTTTATTAATAATTTTATAATAGAAGTAAATAATTCTTCTTATTTACTAATTAAAACAAATTTTAAAAATTAAAATTATATTATAATTTTATATACTCTATTAACAACATCACAATTTGAATGCAAACATTTATTTACAACACAAACAGATTCTTCACAACAATTTTCAGAGGTCATCTTTCTTTGATTGATATAGTTTTTGATTAAATATTTAAATATGAAAAAAACAATAAATGGGAAATTTTAATATTACATTTTAATTTCTCATAATTTTATTGGATAAAAAGATATTATGTAATTTCTAAATAAACATTAATTTTTAAAATATATTAAATTTAATAAGTTAAAATCGTTTACTGAAAATATTATTAAAATCCATAATTATCAAACTTTAATTAATTAGTACTTAAAATTAATATCATTTAATTAATTTCATTGGATTCAAATAATCAATCAAATAACATATCAATCCCATCTGAGTAGGAGAGTCACAAATTTAAACAGCATACAAACAACAAATTTACAACATTCCAAATTATCCCTCACATACTCAACATTTGATAACCCCGAATGGACTAAGAAAGTTGAACAGAACATCTTCCCAGAGAAAATCGATACAAAAAGATTGTTAAATCATATCTTTTCCACTCGTCGTCAAATTAAATTCGATCTAATTGCTGAGAATTTTTCCAATCAGATATTTCTCATTAAATGTTTCAACTTCAAAAATGCCAATTTTTTATATCAAATTTATTTCCTTTTAATCAATTTTTATATATCACCAAACCATTTTTTGAAAATTAATTCGCGAAATCGCTGAATTCAAATTTAATTTTTCTAAAATAACAATGGCCGCAACTTTCTTTAATTTCACAATTCGAAATCGCCAAATTTCTTTACAAAATAAAGTGATCGATTAAAACGAATTCGATCACGTCCGCAAAAAATAAACTATAAATAACAATTAATCACATTTGCAGACAACGACACACACGTTGTCTGATTAATAAAATTTCAGTGAACCGTCCAATCAAATTTGACCGTTCGAACAGATCGAATTTCAGTCAAACATGCACACTCGAAAGGACGCATATCTCGATCGATTTTCAATCGAGTTCTTTTCTTTTATTTTCATCATTTTCATGCCTTGAACTTATACATAAAATACTTGGTCTCTTGAACTTTATAATTATTTTTTTAACGATTTGACCCCCGTTTTCTGGCAGTCTCCGCAAGCTCGGAAATAGTCCAATATCTTTTTATAAAGAATAAATTTGTCAAAGTACTGAAAGTTTGTTTTTTAATCAAATGAATTTTAAGCTGATGGAGAGAATCTAGAATTTCGTTTTGAAGACTTCGGATTCGATTTTCAGCTTTTTGTAATTTATTATAGAGCTCACGTCTTTCATTTTCAGCGTTTTCAGGCTTTCTATCCATTTTATTATTTTTTTCTTTTCCCCTTCATATTATTTTCTGATATTTTACCTTCCAGTATCGCTTCCAAATTGGAAATATGACTTTCTCTTTTCAAAACATTATGTTCAAGTTTCTTCAAATATTTGGAGTGAGATTGAAGTTTTTCAAGAAGTTACGACGTAGATTCCTCAGAATTTCGTTGAATGAATGTTTACACAATATTTCCTTTCCTCTTTGTTATTCATCACTTGAGCGACAAATTTTCGTCGTAATTTATCGAATTCGTTAGATAAGTCCTTGATTCAACGACATCGCATTTAAAGACATATAACCAGTCTGTTGTTGACGGTCTGATTATCGGTGTGTTTTTTAAAATCAAACACACATATATATAAAATTTAATTTTATCAACGTATTTATTGTTTGAGGTTATAAACTATAAATTTTTAATTTGTATTTATATGGTAAACTAGTAAACCTCCCATGGTGATAATTTTTTTTTAATATAACCAAAATAATTTACACTCAGAAAATATCTATCAAATCAACATTGTTTATCAAAATAAAAAAAATTAAAATCCGAAAAAAAAACTTTTCATTTTTCTCCGTGTTTAAATAATCCAATTTATTTAAACTGTTAAAATTGATTTGAAAACAAAATTTGAATACGAAAAAAAAACTTTTGAAATCTTATCTCAACCGTCTTTTGTTGTTTTTTTCCCAATTCGTTAATATCCAGATTATTGTATTTTCTTATTTCTTTTGGTGAATGCAACAATGAAAGTGTTTTACAATCACATTTTGCGATGCATTTATAGTCGCTCGATTTTTCGAATGATAACGATCATTGCAATTCTGGCGTTCATTTTCATTTGCATATCGCGTATCCAATTATTCAAGTTGGAAAGCACGACATCACGACTCGATAATCACCGGGAAATAATCGATAAACCCGACGATAATAGCAATAACGATAATAATAATAATCAAATCGCAATAAACAATGAACAAATATTCACAAAAAGTCCGATAAAAATCGACAAATTATCATCGATTGGCAATAATAAACACTCGACCAAATCGTCAGTGACAACAATCCCTCCAAACAAGTCTCAGAATGCAGTCAAGATCTATTCCGGCACAGAAGATGTGAAAATCAATACCTCATTGATCGTCTCGAGCGACAATTTCGTCAAATTCGTATCGAACGATATTTTGATAAAGGATATGAATGAAAACGCGAAGAAATTCGACCTGTCTCTGAACAATAAACCGTTCGATTACGACAAAAACGCGCGGTTCTGCATTTGCTCGCGGATCAGCGAGCCGTGTCGCTGCTGCGTCAAGCTGGCCGAGGAAGTGATCGGCCTGACGAAGTCGCTGTGCGCCAACATCACCTACATCCCCAAGCACAAGGCCGCCAGGATATCGATGCGGTACGCCAAGTCCAATCGCGCCCCGATCGATCAATATTTCATCGATATTTACCGGCCGCCGGCCGTCTGCTTGTCGCAGTTGATCAAACTCGACTGGAAATCGTTCAAACAAACGTTCAACGAGGACGAATCGGTGCTCAGGAAGCGGTTCAAGCCGAGCTCGGTGCTGGAGCTGTGCTTCCAGACGAGAAATCTGACGTACAGCGTCAACACGGACTCGTCCCACCAGACGGAATTCAAGGGCTGCTCGAATTTCTATGTGAAACTGAACGAGATGGTCGTGAAAATCTATCCGCTCGGGTGCTTCAAGGCCGGGCACGAGTCGAGGGACCTGCAGATTCCGAAAATGAACAATGGGATTCCGTGAGCGAGTTCCTTCTTCGGAGAGACGTTTTAATTGATTAATAAATTTTGTCTTTGATTTTTTTTTACATTATATGAAACAGTAATTTGTGACGAGTGCGATTGTTGAATGATCTCTGACGCTCTTATTTTCCCTCTTTCTTTCTTTCTCTCTCTTTCTCTCCTCTTTGTGAAAATGTTTACGGTGAAATGTTGTTTATTTTGTGCTTAATGTCTTTCTTGTGAAAATTGGTTAATAAAAATCAATAATGTTTTCAATGATTGTTTTTTTCTTTTCGATGGTGAATGCGAGTTGTGATAAAAGTAAAAATAAATTTTTGTTTGAAGAAATTAAATTAAAATCTCAATTATGGAATTTTGCAAATCTTGTGAAGGACTCGTGTAAAATGCTCATTCTTTAAATTTTTGAATAAATAATTTTTATAAATAATATTTGAAATAAGTAAATATTTAAAATCAAATTTTAAATCAAAAAATATATATATATATACAGTGCGTTCAGAAAGTCACTGTGCACCTTTCATTGTCTGGTTTATTTTTAGATAGTCAGCGTTGTAGCAGACTTTTTAAATGCAAATTTCTATGAAATAGATTCGTGAACAAAAAACATACCTACACACTTTGACCTTGACACTGAGCGTTTTAAATTTTTTAAAAAAAATATC